>MNCI01026541.1:2932-20706 GCA_015680685.1 Gnetum montanum
ATACCTCAGACTTGCTTAACCATACACCGTGACACATACAAGCAAGCCTGGGAAGACAACGAACGATTAACCCCAAGTGTTTCTTGTGGCGTTAAGGCATTTAGTCTGCGGAGTTCGACCGGATCGCGCGTGTACGCTCGTATTCGTATGGTGGAGTGTAGGGGTACCTCGCCACTCATCAACCATCTTATTATCATCAAATGTATTGGTGTGGTTGGTTTTTATTGCGATGGGTTGTGTGAAATGGTCCACCTATTATATCTTGCTCCCACCGTCACATTGTTGTTCTAGGAATTTACGTATACTTTCATCTCATAAAATAAGCAATGAGTCCATGTCATCCATCCATTCACCCAGTCCATGGTTTTCCTCCCTTTGGAAACATGCAAACCCCTTCACTTAACAACATTTTAATTAATTTGTGATTGATGTAGTTCCCAGACTTGGGGATGACCCAATGGTTTGAATCAGGTGTGACTTTAAGGGGAATGCAACATTCGTTGTACTTTTCTATTCCCTGGGTTGCGAAAGTGTCCTCACGGATTTCTTACCACTCCAAGTCCTTTTCTACATGGAAGCTCCTTGGCAATTTGACCTTGCATGATGTGGTCCTCATCGCAAAAACAAAAAAAAAACCATGAGGATTCAAAGCATACCCCTTGGTGAAATGCATGCAAACTAGCATGGGTCTTTGCATGGTCTCATTCCCACAAAATAAAAATAAAAATAAAATAATAACTATGTGGGAATTCAAAGCACACCCCTTAGACCGCCTCTCATGGGCCACAAGCACTAGTTATGGGACTTGCTTCATCCCCTCTATCTTAGTCCCATTTCACTTCCTTCCTCTCACACATGTTGGAGTGGTGGTTCTTCATGAGTTCATTCTTGTACTCTTGGGGGTGGATGAGTCTTTGCATGTTGCTACGATGTCACTGTATGTGGTTGGTTTTGGGTCTACACTTGGGTAGGGTCCTACCAGGTCACTTAACCACAACTTCACATGGGGTTTCATGTGATCGATAACCAGAATTCGAATTTCCACTCCTCTCTCTTCATCCATTTCTCTCCATGACTCACCTGACTGCCAGTCTTATGTTCTAATGGTTTTTCATGATTTACGTGAACTCCTACTGCTTCAGCAGGTTCTCATGGATGAGAGTATTAACTCGTGATCATCATTTGTTGACTTTGGGGCCCACGGACTCCGATGTTGACGATATGCAAGGGCTACTACGGTTACTGCCTGCTATGGGGAGGACCCACTTGCATATCCTTGGTTCCATTTGTTAGCCTCCCATCCTCTTGATATTATTGGTTGATTATTTCTGCGCTAACGATCACTCAAATTCTTCTTCGTAGAGTTCTTTCTCACAACATTCTCCTACCTTTGATTCTTTTTCTTACCCCACCTACCTTCCTCTTTCTCTTAGTCGAGTCCCGGTCTCTTAGCTCTTCAACTACCCTGATTTGATGTTTTACTTCAATGTTTTGGGCTTTTTTATTATTTGGTCAACACTGGTCAACAATTGCAACACCACTGTGTCGACTAGGCCCCATATACGCAACCCCCTGCAGATACGCAGCTCCGTATACGTGGCCCCATCGATGCAATGCACAAACTCTATATATACCCTTGTTGTGCTATGAATTATTGGCCATTTTGCACACAAATTGGGGGAGTTTTTTTCATTTTTTTCCGCCTCACCTCTTCTTTCCAAGCACTTATGTTTTCTACCGTGAGTCCTAATCAACCTATCCTTTTTCGCTTTTGCAATCGGAGGTACGCTCTTCATCATGGGGGGAGGGGGGTGAGGTCTATAGAAACAAAAAAAATTAATTAATTAAAATTACAATTATTAAAGACTTAACACCTCTTAAGAGAAGAAATAAAACCAATAGTTTAAACTACAACTCATGCCTCATTGTTTTTTTTGTTTCTAACCCATCAACTAATACTTTGGGAAATCTAATGGGATGCACGTGCTAGTACCATGACTTTGTCAAAATGAGGAGGTTTATGAGGGCTATTTTGAGCAACTTGTGCACAATTTAATTAATGGTTATGCTTCATTGCAGATGGCACCTAAACCAAGGCATCCAAGGGGAGAAGGACTGTTCCAACCAAGGGACAAGCGACCATGAATGGGAAGAGGATGAGGTGTGCGATACCCAGAGCACACGGAGGGCTCCCATGCAACTGGCCCCCTCGATGAAGGACCTGATGTGGAATCTATTCATCAGATTCCTGAAGAGAAGATCCCCAGTGAACAATCACAAGGGGATGAGACTTCGGTGATAGCACCATAGCTTGAGGTCACCTTGACCCAAGCATGTCTTAACGCTATTAGGCCAAGGGAGGTGTAATGAATGGTCATGCAAGAGTTGAACATTGAACCATTTCTAGAGAATGCACCAAAAGATGTGAAGACCTAATTGCAAAACTCTCCTATGTGGCCAATCATCACATCTAGTGGTGAATGGTATTTAGGAGAGACTTATCTCTTCTGGACAAATCAACAACTGGGGTCTAGAGTAAGAATCAAAGACATTTATGTCTCTTACTCTACGAAAGCAATCTCACAAGCTTTGGGGTTGCCAGAGACCAGAGCTAATGTGGTGGAGATTCCTAAGCAAGCAGATCCTGAGGTAAAAGGGGAGTCGATCAGGCAGTGCTATGGGGTAGATTACAAGGAGTTTGTCACTTTAACCACCATAGAGAGGGTATATTCAAAAATTACGTCTTACCATCTAAATCCAACGGTAAGACCTAGTAAGATCACTGCCTTCTTCGCTTGTGCATGTGCTACTCTAAGCAGAAAATTCCTAATTAGCCATCCATAATTATTTTTTTTAGAGATTGAAAAAAGGTTTGCTGAAAGAAAATGTGGAAGGTGGGCTATACCCTTTCCCTGTTTAATCAGGAAATTGTGCAAACAGGCAGGGATAGCAGGATACGTCAATGACACACTTCGACATGCCCCGATTGCCTCATGGCGGGAGATGATGAAAGATAAGACTCCAGCCACCACACAACTTGAGGAAGAGCAGCAACCACCTCCACCACCCATGCAAACAACAAGGTTGGGCTTGCAGATAATCATAGAACACATACATGAAATCTGACAATCACTCTTGAGCTAACAAGAGCAATTTGTAAGAACCAGTGGAGGTGAAGACCCTTCAGTCTATCACCCTATAATGAGCCATCTAGAGCAAGTGGCTTGATCAGTGAGTCTCCTAGAGGGAGTAGGGTCGATGTTTTCTATTGCCCAGACACAAGTATTTGCAAGAACTGATCCTGGTGTTCGAGAAGTAATGGTCTCCACCCAACAATTATTTTTTAAAATTTTAGGAAATGCTAGTACTTTTTCGATATACTTGGAGGATGGAGAGGGGGTAATTGTCCTGGTGATGCAGCACTATGGACAAGAGATTGTGGCTAAAGTGGTTGCTGACACGATTGCTATGGCCCTTAATGCACCAATGGTGCTTGTACTAAATGTACATGGACTTGAAGATGTACGGATGTCTGCAGGAACTTCATGTATCAGGATCAACGTAACCCAATGTGAAGAATTTTTGGACTGACTGGTGGAAACCAGAGAACCACTTCCAGATGTCTTTGATATTCTAGATAACATTACTACAGCCCAGTCAGAGCTGCTCTCAGCAAGGGCAAGTATCTCTCATCTTGGAGGGGCATCTTGAAGTAGCTGAAGTGAATTGTCAACGCTTGGCGATGGAAGTTGCCCAATTGAGGGCCCAACTTGTTGATCCATCTCTTCTCAACCATGAAATCACTAGAGATGAAGCTTTTCAATAGGTTCAAGCCAAAATTCAGATGGTTGAAGATGAGCAAGAGTTGGCGATCTTTGACAAATCCTTGAGAGACACTCATGCATATCATCTTAACAAGGACTTGGTGGAGGTTCACCAAGAGAATGTCAGGTTGACCATAGAAGTTCATTGCCTGTGTAATGTTGGTGTTGAAAATTAGTACATGAAAGACTTTATCCACCAATAGTAAGAAGAGCTAGCTAGGGTGAACATTGATGTGAGGAGATTGGCCACTAAAAATCGTAATTTTTTTATGAAGGAGGTTCGAGCCTTGTACAAAAATCACCTATCGAAATTACCACTTGAAAAAATGAAGTCATTAATTTTGAAAAAGTGAAAAATCATTACAGGGACCAAGTGAGATTGCCGAAGGAAGTAAATGAAAAGTAGATTCAAGTCGTAAAGGCCAAACTGAACCAAGCACTCTAGCAGCTCTGAGAAGGAGGCGAGGTGTGGCAACCCATCTTTGATGGATTAAACGCCTACAACCAAGCTGAGATTCACCTCAAGGAACTGCAAGTTGAAAAAATGACAGAGTACATGGAGTTGGCCAACCTTCATTATGCAAACCTGGCTTTGCTAACAGCTAGAAGGCCATGGTTTGACTTAGAGAAGCAAGTAGCCACCTCGTATTCTTTATACAAGAGCGAGTTCCAAGCACATAAAGTGATGAAACAAAATTTGGAAACAACAAATGTGGAACTCGAGGTTCTCCGTACTCGTTTTGAAGGGCAATGTGCAATCACTAAGAACTTGGCCATACGAACAGTAGCTGTAGACATCAATCCGAGTGTTTGACATCGAACAAAAACACTTTGCTACCTGGTTTGTCAATGTTAAAGAACTCTTTCCTACACTTCCATGCCCTTCGGAAGTTCCAGTCTTGGTACACATTAGTGAAGCTACTTGGACAGTGAATGATCCCAAAAGTAAAGAAGAGAAAATGAGGGCTCTCTTGAAGTGGTAGCTACATCGGCCTATCCTGGTTCTAGGAAAGGCTTTACTTATTGGATGTTGACCAACTACTTTTTATTTGGGCATTCATGTTTGTAGATTAACGTGGTCCCAGATGGAAAGGTTTAATCAATTATGTAAGGTCCCTCTCACAATGTTTGAAATTATTCCTTTTGGGTACATGTGTGGGGTTCTAATAGAGAACCTTATATCCTAGTTGAAGTTTTACTTTTCTAATTCTAAGGTTATGACGTTGCTTGCTGAATGCCTTGTTCACCTCATTCAAGGATAGGGCCACTAATTGATTTTCATCTAACACATTCAAGGTGATCAATCTTTCTTTCTGTGATAGACTTAGGTCAAGATTTAGATCACAGGTTGTTGAGAGTGTACGGAGCTTGGATTTAATCAAGAGCATTGGAAGTTTCCCATACACTAAGTTGTAGGGAGAATAGCCAATAGAAAGTTTCCATGTTGAATGATAAGCCTAGAGAGCATCGTTAAGCTTTGTACTCCAATCCTTCCTATATTTGCTAATGGTCCACATTAGTATTTTTGTGATCTCTTAATTGGTTACCTTTGCTTGACTATTGGCTTAGGGGTGGTAAGGTGTTGTTAATTTATGTTCCACCCCTAAGTGTTACATTAATTTTCTAAAGGTGGCACCTATGAAATGAGTTCCATTATTAGAAATTAGTGAACGTGGCATCCTAAACCTATTCATAATATTTTGTTGTATAAATTTGGCAATAGTGGATGATGTATGATGAGTGGCAAGGTACCGCTATGCTCAACCATACAAATATGAGTGTGTACGTGTGATCTGGTCCAACTCCGCGGATGGACTAGTTGTGCACTTAGATAGTTATATGTTGATCGTAGTTCATTGTCTTCCCACCTAGACTAGGAGCAGCTTTGTCATGTATGGTTTAGTCTAGAGTGAGGCATATGATGTTGTCCTAATTCTATGTTACTCCTGATAATAGAAAAGATAAATTGATTAAATTAATAATGGAAGCAAAACCTAAATTAGCCTATGGTGATGGTATCCATCCTTAATTATCCATACACATCTTAGACTTCATGGGATTACTGCTGGGCATGCCAAGTATTTGCTCTCAAATGCTCATGATTAAGGCATACACATTCTGCTTAATGATAGGAAAAGTAAATAACAATAAATCAAACTATTAACTAAAGAAGGCGTTAAATAATTAAAACAAAAAAAATTAATCTAAGTGAATGCTACAATGATGAAAGTAATCTTGATCTTTATTGTTGGTCATGCACGTGTTCAAGTATGTTACACTCGAACAATGCAATTATGAACATCACATTGGAGGCATGCATTGGGAATAACTACCTTGAAAGAAAGAAACTGAAAACTAAAATGCCAAATGAACTAGAAAGAAAATAACTTCAGAAAAAATTATCACCTATGTGCCTAAGTGCTACATTTATAGGCTAACACAGGAATCACGATATTGCGTATATGATATCGTATCCAGGCCATGATATCACGTCCTTGATATCGGGGCCTTGCAAACCATGATTCATCATACCCCCACAACTGAATAAAAACTCATCCTCGAGTTAATATAATGAGAAATAAGCCCCTTATAAAACATTATGAAGGTATGAGATTATTGACTACTACTGACTAACCACACCATAGTATGGGAAACACAAAACTTATACACAAAACACAAAATACAAAATGTTGGAACTCATGTGGTTTCTGGAGGTGGTGGCTCCTCCATTGGTGCTTTCCCTTTGTTTAGTATTGCAGGCTTCTAAGATTGTTGGCGTATGAGAAGCACCTGCAGTTTCTCTTCTTCCATCTAAGGATCATGCATAGTCCATGCTGATGTCTCAATGTTTGATGAAGCTGGAACCTCCCATGGACATGGCAGCTATGGAAACATCTGGTTTGCTTTAACATGCCATGTAGGAAATTACTATCATTCCTTCTCATAGTCTTTGGCTTTATCTTGTAATCCATGGTAATTTGTTAGCCATTGAGCGAAATTTGCTACTACATCTCTTTGATCATGGTAGCTTGCTTTGACCACTTCTAATTCAAAGTTTGCAACTTCTAATTTTTGGAACATTTTCTTATATTCGACAAACTCTATCTCATACTTAGCGTAAGTGGTGGCTACTTGTTTTTCGAGCTCATTGCTTGGGTGCCTTGCCGTTAACATGGCTAAGTTGGCATATCTTAGATTTGCCAACTCCATGTACTCCATCAAGTCTTGAATCTATAGGTCTTGGCTTTTTAGTTCCACTTGATGGACGAAGGCACATATATCCAATATGGCTCACTAGTTAGTGTGTTAAGCACTAAAAGAGTTAATGTGAGTCTTAGCCATACAGATCTCTTTTTTGATTATTTCTTTGTACATTCAGACCTGATCATGAAAGTGCTCTTTCAACTTCTCATGCTTCTTGGCCTCATTCTACCATGCAGTAATCTCTATTTCCATCTTTTGACGAATGGTGTAGACCTCCTCCATAGAAAGGGTTTTATTTTCCTTGGCCAAGCGATTCATATCTTGGTTGACCCATATTAATTGTTCTTGCATTTGTTAAAAACTTTCTTCAAGAACATTCTTCTATTTCTCAATTACCGTTAACTGAAGATTTTTAGTAGCAAGCTGTTCATTCTCCTCTTGTAGGGCCTTGAGAGCCTTAACATATGCGTATGTTTGAGTTTGTGTCTTGGAAGCATCCCAATCGGCCTATTCTTTCTCCCTTGCCATCTTTTTATTCTCTTCCAACAATTTATTTAGCTACTCATTTTTTGAAAACATCTAATTGGTTAGCTGCGATGAATTGGAAAGGATCCCTTCATTCAGCTTGTATGATGACGAGCTTTTCTTGCAGTCTTTATAGCTCTAGTTCCACATGCTCGGCCCTAACTTCAGCCATGAATAATTTTCCTTTTGTTGAAATAAGGTTTGATTGTACTGCTATGACATCTTAAAGGATGTCAAATAAAGAAGTCATGACTTGTCCTATTTGTAGCAAGTGATCCAAAACATCGTCATGTTCTATAGGAGTCATTGAGGAATCGGCCAAAACTTGAGCATCACATGCTTCTGTGAAATTTGCCAATAGCACAATAGGAACATTAAAAGATTCTTTGATGTGGTTTGCGACCACCTCTACTACTCCTGTCACATCCTGGTGCTGCATGACCACAACTATGTCACCTTTACCAGTTTCTAATTTGACTTGGAAGGATGCATCATTCCTAGAGATTTTCTAAGACCACTAGGACTCTCCTCATGAAATCAACGAAATGTGTCCACTTGTGGAGTCAACTGAAATAGTGACATCATTAATGACCTTGAATAAATTCTTGACATCATGACTCCCTCAACTAACCATCTCAACAATGGTTCTGAGGTGATTGATGGACGATCAATAGTCCTATTGCGACGATGGTGATTGTTGGACTTGTTGGCTTGTGGATTGTGTGCTAGCCCCTGCCATTTGAGATGCAGTGGGTCCAACCATTCACTCTTCTTCTTGCTCTAATTGCTTGTTAACATCTTTCCTTGGCATCGACAATTTGAGTAGTTCAGCATATGAAGCATTTTGGGCTTTTCTAAGAATATTGTTCGTATAGCCCAAAATTCCAACACGTCTTCATAGCTTCCTAATGAGACAAGAAAAAGACAATGTAAGCTTCCTTATATTTCTTTCTTTGAATCACCTTAGTATTTCCATCAAATATAAATGGGGAAAATTTGCATTAAATTTTCTCATCAAAATTGTACTACCACGCATTTCATAAGTAGATAGTCTATTTAAGCTTTTGGTGGGGAAAATGTTATAAGTGCCAATCTTGAAGTAAATCCTCTATTCCAAGTTCAATTCTCCATAAGCTTTATTTTCTTTATCATAAGCTCGTTTCAACCATAACTTTCTTGCATCTGCGTCCAAGCGAGTGGATAGATGAGCAACCTTTGGTCCTTCATTTGGAAGATTCGAGACCTTTGTAATGGCCCTTGTAGAGAAATCAATGAGAATGCCAATAACATTGGTAATGGTGCCTTCTTCCTTACCATGCCAAAATTGGTATGTCTTACCCAAATACCAATCACCACTTTTCAAGAAAATGGGCCACAATGGAGATGCCTTAAGTTGAGTCTTCACTAGTTCAGGGGAAAACTTGGTGAAAGGCCTAAAATTGAGCTCCATGATCACGGCTAAGAAGGTGGACTTCTCATGAATGGCTTGGAGACATTTGGGGACAATGTGAGACATTGCCTTGGTTTTGGGGCTCTAGCTACTCCACCTTCTGCATGGCTAGATTGCACTATCATAGGGTTTCCTAATGAATGCTAAATGAGTGTGCTTCCTACTTTGCATGTTCTATGTGAGGTCCTTAGCCTCTACCTCCTCTCAGGTGTTTAGCTACTCCTTGCAAAGGTCCTCCTCAATCTACTCTTTTTGGGGCAATCTGTAATCACACAAAGATCAATTGTTACTAAGGTTGTGTCGAGAAATTTTTATCAACCCATACCTTACTCATTACCTTACTTCATAGTCCATAATTATGTAGTGTGATTTTAGAGTTAGAAATATTTTTGAGAAGTGGCTCCAAAAGGTGTTATTATTGACCTTACATTGTTAGGTTTCATCAATTTCTTTACATGTGGCACTTACAATTATTTGGGTGGCCTGGGTGATTGATGAAAATTAACTTGGCATTTCAACATAAAATTTTTCTTTAGTAAATATTGAATTTTTTACCCCTATGATATCCTTTAGATGATAGCAAACTATAGTACCCTGCACCGTACAAATAGGATCAGACAAAATTTAAATTAGAATGTTAGAAAGCTAGATATTGCGTTTGGAAGATGGAGAGGTAAAGCTCTAAGTCACAAAGGAAAATTTTAACAACTCCCCTAGTGGAAAATGAAGGAAATGAATGTTGAAGTAGGTGAGGTCATAACTATATATAGGTAGGCAAGACCCGATATCATGTACTCGATATTGGGTTGGACGTGATATCATGTCCCCATCGACATGTATCGAATGCAAGGACTAAGTGGAAATAATGAATTTTTGATATTTAATAGAGGATTTGAGATTAAATTGGAAGGTCTAGGGTATTTGGAAAATTAATTTTGAGGCACCATAAGTGTGTCATGGTGGAGTCATATATTAAAATTTGTGAAAAGGGGCTAGGATGAAGGGTGTATAGTAATTTTTGAGGAAAAATTGATTAAAATGAAAAGGGAAAGAATAATTCACTTAGGTCAGTAGTTGGAGGGTGTACAATAATGCAATTGTGTGCAATAGGAACAAGTGGGTCCTCCCCAAAGAAGGCTCTAGCTTATGATGCCCTTGTGGAACCACATGTCTAATGTCCATGTGCATCAAAGAAGTTGAATGCAACATATACCTATGAACAAAACACACATGTTAGAACCACCAAGTTGAGATAATAACTCTGCATTACACCAACCACAAGTTATGAACATCTAGACAACAAGATGAGATGGACTGCAGAAGGGATCGTAGAAATTGGGGCATGGGGTTTTCAATGATGGTCACAATGGAATCTTGTATGTAATTAGTTGTTAAATAACCATTTGTTTGGCTTTCCAAGTTTTAGACCAAGTTCATGCCACATTTTAGTGACACCGCATTACTTCATCCCATTGACAAACAACCATAAGTCTACCAGAGTTGCAAGGAGGAACATCACTTGGTGTTTTGTTCAAGGGAGGAGTGTCATGGTGGCACACTTTTATTATTATTAGATTATTATTATTATTATTATTATTTGATGGCTCTATGAAGTCACCTACCTTCAGTCATGGATACATGTCTTTCCAGTGGGACCCACAAAAGCTTATTTAGTGCCATTTTAAGTTGCTCTTACTTCCATTTTTTCATTAGATCTACAAGGATATAGTTACAACCTTGGCAACATGATAGAATATATGGAAGTAGCCAAAGAGAATCTACATATCCCCTTGATGTCACACCCTTGTCATTCCACCTTGGTCCTTCACTCATCTCTCTATACACAATGATTATCAAATTATTTATAGTTGGATGATGAAAAAGATTACCATTGTGACTAGAGCATGAACCTCTTATTAATGGAATTAGTGGATGGATGTCATGGTCTCAATGTTCTAATAATTAGTCCCTTATGACTAGGCAACATAGAGAAAAACCTCACCTTAATGGGCAACATGATCAACCTATTCATGATCAAGATTACAATGGAAAATTAAAAAAAACAATTAGAAAAAGTAAAATAAATAGAGAAATGACAAAAAATAATAAAACAAAAACATAAAATAACACTTAAGAATCTTGGAAATTAGAATGGGGGATGACCCCCATGACTAAACATTTGGTTGTGGCTAGGATTAATAAGTGGATGAATACGATCCATGCATGTAAGAAACATTAGGAACCCTTCATGCCCTAGCCACTAGGTGTCTATTGGTGGTATGGTGGTTGGGTAGAGAAATCACTGGTCAAACACTTGATTATAGAAAGCATAGTGGGGCAAGTTAGATGGTGTGTGTACATTATGAGGGAAATTCAGTCCACTATGGCATCCTTGACTATATGGTAGTATGCATGGATCTGTGTGTCCCTTCACATTGGTGAATTCATTGGATTGGGTGGATGTTCGAGTGTGAGGTGGATGTCTAGGTGTATTGATAGGGGTTATTTATGGAGCTAAGGAAGGTGTGGCACCATGTTAACCTTCGGCTGGTTTAGAGGATGGAGTAGGTTCGAAAGTGTGATTCTTCTTCCTACGACCATGCTTAAAGAAGAGATGCTTTCAAAATTGTGTAGGGAACCTACTTTTGTTAATTGCAATAGCATAAGTTACATCCATTGCTTGGCATGGTGGTGCAGAACCATCTGATACATTTGATGGCCATGTAGTGGGAGGTGAAGGATGAGAATACCAAGGGTGAGGAAAAGTATAAGAAGTATGAGGTGGTGATCCCTCATGAGAAGACACAGGTTGATGGTACTTGGGAGAGTGATAATAACAATTGGAGGTAGACGATTCAAAACTAGTTGGAGAAACAAGATGTTGAACATAGTAGGTGTTTGGTTTTGGTAGACAGGGAGGATGTGGCTCGCTTGATGGTGGCCTCCCCCATGCCTGTGAGTTTTGCCACTATGGTGGAGCAAAGTGTTGAGGCTAGTAATAGCTCCCCTTAAGATAGCACAATGGGTTTTGGGGTTGTCCATAATTACCTTGTGGAATAGGGATGCACCAAAATTTATACCTTTGTATGAATTTTGGATGCAACTTCCTTGCCAATGCTCATATAGATGTGACAAGACTGGGCAATGGCTCTTTGGATGGTCATATAAATAGACATTACATCCATTCTCATTATTTGTAGTTGAGCCTTTGGCCTCCTTACCCTTAGCCATTCTCCCTAGTTGCCGAACATTGTTCTTAACTATTCCTAATTTCTATGCCATCTGTTTGGTTCAACTACTAGTTTTATTTTAGATGACCCTCTTGCTAATAGTGTCTTCTAAGTTCACACTTTGTTCATTTTCCCATATGGTCATCTTGTTGTGCTTTGCCTCAATTTCATCTATCGATATTTGTATTGGCAAAGGTTGGGACTATATCATCCTTTCAGAATTGGTTAGTTTCTCTTCCTTGTAGTTTCAAACCTTTGTTATTTCTAGAGTTGGGTCTTGCTCAGATGCTTGGGCATTCTCCCATTTAGATAATTCTCTCTCTTCTTTCACCAGATGGTCTATTAGTTCCTTGACCTGGTGGACTTAGAGCTTATATAGTTGTCCTCAAGCATACTTTACAAGGTTCACCCTTCTTTCATTTCTAAGCCCATCTATAATGTGGAGTATTTTCTCTTTCTCAGAGAATCTATGACCTGGACATTTATTTAGTAAGGCATAGTATCTATCTAAGGCCATGTCCAAGGGTTCATGTTGTTCTTGTTTCCATCTTTGGATTTGTCTCCTTAAGGTGGACACTTGCGCATAGGTCTGGTATCTTTTATTGAAAAGTTTTGACATGGTTAACCATCATTTGATTGAATTTGGTTCCAATGATCTATACCACATTTTGGCTTTATCGATTAGTATCCTAGGAAAGAGCTTCAGCTTTTGCCATTTACTATCCACATTGTTGAGCACAAAAGCATCATGGAAGGCTCGTAAATGGTGTTGCAGATTTGAATCATAGCCTCCTACAAATTTTGGAATATTATTTAGGTCGAGCTTAGGTAGTCGACTCTTCTTGTGATGCCTGTGAGGTATCTTAATGGCATTTGTGATGTGCATTAGACTTTTAGGGACTAACAATGGTTTATCATCGTCAGACAAGTTGTGATTAAAANGCATAAAAGCAAAAATCAAACCCATAGACACACTCAAGGTCATCAACATGAACACAAGTCCCATCATCGCCATCGATCAAANATAACCCTTTTGTGGAGCTCTATCTCTATACCTACATTCATCTTCATTAGAACTAAACATTGAAGTTGAGAGGGAAGATGAAAAGGAGGAATTGGTAGGATAGCCATGGCTTCTATAATGTTCCTCAAGGTCCCTTGGTTTATCGTTTCCAAGTACCGAGGAGGTCTTTGGCCTTCAAGCCTCCCCTAGTTTAGGATTGACATCATCTTCTTCAAGATTATCTACCTTAGGTGAATGTAGTCTTTGAGTGTCGTTATAAGATGGCTCACTCCAATCTTCTTCATTGTATATTTTATTAGTTCTCTAATGAATAGGTGTGTTATATAGTTCATAATCATTTTCATGTGAGTGAGACATTTTTGTTGATTTGTGGTGTGTGTTTGAATACTTCTCGAAAGATATATCGTTAATACCCTTTTATAGCGATCTTATGTAATATAACTAATCTAGATAACTAGCACCATCCTTGGCAACAGCGCCAATGATGAGTGATGAGGCATCCCTATGCTCAACCATATGAATACGAGTGTGTATACATGATTCAGTTGAACTCCATGAATGGACTAGTTGTGACACCTAGATAGTTATACATTGATTGCAATTTGTTGTCTTCCCACTTGGACTAGTAGCAGCCTTGTCATGTATGGTTTAGTTCAGAGTGAGGGATATGATGTTGTCCTAATTCTATGTTACTCTGGATAATGGAAAAGATAAATTGATTAAACTAATAATGGAAGCAAAACCTAAATTAGCCTATGGTGAATGTATCCCTCCTTAATCATTCGTACACATCTTGGACTTCATGGGATTACTACTGGGTGTGCCAAGTATTCGCACTTAAACACTCATGATTAAGATGTACACCTTCCACTTAATGATAAGGAAAAGTAAATAAAAATAAATTGAACTATTAACTAAATAAGGCATTAAATAATTAAAACAACAAAAATTAATCTAAGTGAATGTTGCAATGATGAAAGTAATCTCGATCTTTATTACTGATCATGCATGTGTCTAAGTACGTCACACTTGAACAAAGGTGTCGTGTAATTATGAACATCACACTGCGGGCATGCACTAGGAATAACTAGCTTGAAAGAAAGAAACTGAAAACTAAACTACCAAAATAACTAGAAAAAAAAACTTCACTAAAAACTATCACCTGTGCACCTGAGTGTTTTATTTATAGGCTAACACAAAAATCATGATATCATGTATACGAGATCGTATCTAGGCCACGATATCACGTACATGATATCAGGGCCTGGTAAATAGTGATTCATTAATGTACAATCAGTAACGGCTTCTACTTCTACCCATTTTGTGCAGTAGTGAACTACTACTATAATATACACCTTTCCATTGGACACGGGTGTGATGGAACCCATGAAGTCAACACACCATATGTCGAAAAGTTCTAGTGGTTGAATCCATTGTTGAGGACCTTCCATGCAAGTGGTCATCCCCCTGTCTTGTTGATAATGTTTATAAGACTTGATGAATTAGTGGGCATCCCTAAAGATTATAGGCCAATAGTATCTTGCAATTAAGATTTTTATGGCTATGCATCTCCCTACATAGTGGCCTCTGCGAGGCCCTTTGTGAGCATCCTAGAGAACACGTAGTTGATCTTTGTTAGGGACACACCAACGAATCAAACCCTCGGCACACACCTTATAGAGGTGTCCATTAATTTCCAAGAAATATTTGAATTGATGAAGAAATTATTGCTTCTTCATAAAATCCAAGTCTTGTGGCATCTCCTAAGTGAGAAGATAGGTGAGGATGCCATTATACCATTTTTTTGTAGGTGTTTGTTCACTTATTGCTCCCGTAAAGAGGAGTTCATCTGGAAACTGATTAGATACCGAGTTCTCCTCTTTATTATCCCATCTTAAGTGAGAGAGGTGGTCAGTGACCACATTCTCAGTCCCTTTTTGATCTACCATAGTGAGGTCGAATTCCTACAAGATCATGAGCCACTATATGATATGAGGGCTCACCATCAGCTTATTCATTAGGAAGCAGATTGCACTATCATCCGTATGTACAAATACTTTGTAACCAAGTACATAGTGCCTAAACTTTTCCAGAGCATACACCACTGCCATTAATTCCTTCTCCATGGCGGTTTAATTTAATTATTTTCCCATAATGCTTCAGCTCATGTAGTGGATATAGTATGGATGTTTTTTATCGTCCATCTGCATGAGCACTACTCCCAAAGCATAGTTAGATGCATCTATCATGATATGGAAGGGTTTGGACTAGTCTGGTACTTGTAGGATTGGTTTTTCTATGAGTTTCTCTTTTAACTGTTAGAATGCATGTTCATATTCCTTGGTCCAAATGAAAGATGCATCTTTCTTTGTAAGCTCTATCAACGTCTCTGCAATCTTAGAGAAATTCTCTATAAATTGCCGGTAGTAGCTAGTGTGTCCAAGGAATGACCGAACATATTTAATGATCTTTGGTTGAGGTGTTATTCCTTGGATGACCCTTATTTTCTGTGGATCTACCTCAATTTCTTTTTTCAAAATTCGGTGCCATAATGCCTTCTTGAACCATGAGATGGCTCTTTTGCTAGTTGAGCCATAGGTTTGTCTCCACACATCTCTTTAGTACTTGCTCAAGTCGATCCAAGGCTTGCTCAAAGGTAGCTCCATAGGTGGAAAAGTTATCCATAAAGACTTTAATACCAATACCAATCTTCTGTTGATAGATACTAAGGATAAGTGTTGAAATGTTGCAAAGGCATTGCATAGATCAAATGGCATCTTACAATATGCAAAAGTTCCTTAGGAACTTGTGAATGTTATCTTGGCCTGATCTTTTGGTGCTATTTGGATTTGGTTATAGCCACTATAACCATCCAAGAAACTATAATAATAATGCCTAGATACGGTGTCTAACACTTGATCTACAAATGACAAAGGAAATTGATCTTTAAATGTTTCCATATTTAATATCCTGAAGTCGATGCAAACCCACCATTTATCATCATTATTTGGTACAATTATGAGTGGGCTAACTCACTCACTATCCACAATGGAATAGATGAACCTTGCCTTGAGTTTCTCAATTTCCTCTTTGACAATTTGCTTCAATTTGAGGTTTAGCTACCTCTTCAATTGCCTTCTAGGCTTCATGGTTGGGTCAGTGTAGATGTGATGCTAGCATATCCTTGAATCAATTCCTGTTAGCTCTAGATATGACCAAGCAAAGGTTGTTGACCATTTTTTCACCACCTTCAACAACTTTTCTTTTTGTTCAAGAGCAAGCTTGACATTAATTATAATCAATTTTCCATTCTTTAAAAGTGCATACTCCATACCAAGTAGTAAAATTTTTAGTTCTAAGGACTCTTACTTAAAGTGATCAAGGATTTCCAACTCTCCCCAACAGGTATCATCATCTTCATTAGAGAGTTGGGAATGAACTTGTTCAATTTTGTCCATGCCTTTAACATAAGCACATGTTAGGCTCTCAGTTGGTTCCATGCATAGTGTGCTGCTATCTAAGTTAGCTATCAGCCATTGGGTGCCCTCCTATTTTGTGGCTACTGCGTACAAACACCTTTGAAGATTGATCTCTTGTGCACACTAATTGCATGCTTTAATGTGTGTACTTCTGATTGACCAAATCTTTGATATGCAATTGCATCCATTATCATTGTACGTGATGCATGGAATACACTTCTTCTCAATCTTGCCTAGTTCATTTTCCTTGGATATTTCTAAAGATAGGTCTGTTGTGCTCATTCTTGCATCGACCGTTGATGAGATGCGATTCACATAGGCTGTGATATCGCATTAGTCGCGATATCGCGTCTTCCCTACAATATTGCGTAAGCAATATCGTAGTTTGCCACCATATCTATAAATAAGACATGGCTCTCCCTTGTTTAGAGAATGAGGAGTTAGAAGTAGCGAAGCTCTGGCAGTTTGATCCCTCCAGAGTTAGATTATTTTTCCGTGTTTGCCCGCAGTGTGGTGAATGTAATTGTACGGTGTCTTTATTCGAGTGTGACGTACTTGGACACGCACATGCTTGGAAATAAAGATCAAGATTACTTCATCATTGCAGCATTCACTTTGTTATTTATTTGTTTGTTATTTCTTTAATTTTATTTACTATTTTCTCTCTCACCCTTAAACTCCTAGAAGTAGAACGAGTACAACTTGTTTACGAGCATTTAAGTGTGACTACTTGGTAGCCTAGTGGCGTAGCTAGGATCTACGCTTGGTAATCCCAGTGGTGTATTTAGGATCTACGCTTGGTAATTCCAATGGCGTACCTAAGGTCTATGCTTGGTAGTCCCAGTGGTAGTCGTGCACAAAGTCCAAGATGTGTACAGTTGATCAAGGAATCGGTTGCTCCTCGCACTTAGGCTAGATTAGATTTCCTTACCTTTTCCTCCTAGCTTAGCTTAGTTAATCTTACATTCCTTTGCCTTTAGGAGTAGCGTTAGAATTAGGAACACATCATACATCTCATCTAGACTAAACCATACGTGA
>MNCI01026541.1:23278-47086 GCA_015680685.1 Gnetum montanum
GAAAGACATGCACCCATGCCTGAAGGTTGGCGGCTTCTCTGGATTCAGTAAGGTGAAAAAAAAAGAGAGAGAAAAAGAAAAAGGAAGTGCCATAAAACAAAAAGTACTCCTCCCTTGCACTAAATGCCAAGTGATTGTACGCCTTATTGTTATGGTCCTCTCATAGTTGTTCACCATGGGATGAAACAATGCGATGTCATTGATTGAAGGATGGACTTGGTCCTGATCATGGAATGATGGGTTAATAACACCTTAATCATGCTTTACACGTAGGATTCACTGTGCCTTGGGCCAGTTACCTCCTGTCCCAATCTCTACAATCCCTTTCTATACTTCACGTCATCTCACTTTTCGTGTAATTGTAACTCATGTCCCATGTAGCATAGAATTTTCATCTCATTCCGGTGATATTTACATGTGTGTGTTTTGTGGAGTTAGTGCAGATTACATTTAACCCTTCTAGTGCCTACGGACACTTTAAGTGTGGTTACACAAGGGCATAATAGGTTGAAACCTGCTTTGGGGAGGACCCACTTGTGTAATTTTTTGTAATCTTCACTAATTCTCTCACTCAAACATACAATTTCTTACCCTCAGCTTAATTTTTCATAATTTTCTTTCCCTATCATTATCCCTCTATCACTTTAACATTCCAATGTACTATTCCATTCCCTTTTCTTCGTAATTGCCAAATTTTTATTGCTAAAGTTCACATCATTATCATTAAGAGTGCCTCTCAAATCAATGAAATTACCTTAGAATATCTTAATACTTGCCAATGTCCTGAATATAAAACATTAATTTCAGAACAATCATTAAAATTTGGTATTTTTCATGTGTCTCACATTAGTAGGGCCGAGATATCGCGTACGCGATATCGCGTCCCACGTGATATCGTGTACGCGATGCATCGTACGCGATATCACGTCCTATTTACCTATAAATAGGTACCCCCGTCACAACACTTAGCATTATTTTGCCATTTACGTAGGGGAAATTTTTGAAATTTTTCTCTACGACTTGCGATTGCGTGACCCTTGCTTTTTCACTCATATCTCACTCATTGGTGTTCTGATTTTAATTCCGTTTGAACCTGCTTGAACCCAAAGTGTTCAGTTTAGTCGTGGGGAAGAGACACTTGTTGAAAAGTACCTAAATGTTTTGGAATTTATCATCACTCAAAGGACATCAATTAGGGTAACTAACTTAATAGTTAGAATAATTGTGCCAAAAATCATATGTCCTTACGTATACCGGGAGATTAGAATGAAACCCACCTAAGTCACAAGACCCATTATTATAATTTTCGGGCACAATCACACATTATAACATAACATCTTTAATTAAGGCAAGCAGTAAGGTATACCTTGACTTTAAAAACAACCTCACTGACGCTTGGTCCGTGTGATTGCAGATGGCCCTAAAATGTGCACAACAGGAGGGTCCTATTCAAGGTGGAGCGAAACAATATCGAAGAGGTGGAAGATAAGTCCCTACTGGACAACATGCAGAATAGGAGGTGCAATCATTCAGCATCCATCAAGAAGAACCTCCTACAAGATGGTCCAGGTAGGCAGAAAGAGGAGCTGTTGTTGCACTTGAACCGAGACAACAACTCACGTTGCCCCTGGAATGTGTTCAGGCTATCCGTACGAAGTCCACAGTTGCTACGGTGATTGTGAAGCTAAACTTTGAATCTTTTGCAAAGTTTGCTCTTGAGGCTATTAGGGATCACCTCAAAGGGTCTCCCTTGTGGCCTATCCTCTCTGAATGCGGTGCCTAGTACTTAGGTGAAACGTACCAGTTCTGGCACAATAAGGAGCAAGGTACCATGGTTAACATTTGTGGTGTGACAGTAGACTTTTCTATGCAGGTGATTTTAGAAGTGTTAAACCTTCCGAATTTAGGCCCCCATGTTGCTCGATTATCTACTTGATCGGACCTTGATGTGCGAAAGGATTGGGTAGAGAAGGCTTATGGCAGAGATAAAGATTTTGGTGAGCTGACGACGAAAGAGCGGGTTTATTTCAAAATTGAAACCTATCACCTCTTCCCCACAAAAGGTTTGAAAAGAATATCAACGTATGCAGCGAGAGGATGTGCAGTGTTGATGGGAAAGGTTAACGCTAACTTACCCCATCTATATTTGACGGAGATCCTAAGGTGATTTGAAGAATGAAAGTTAGGGAAGATGGCACTGCCCTTCCCTTGTCTTATCAGAAAACTATGTTGACGGGCTGGTATTCGAGAATACACAAATGATGTCCTCTGAAAGGCCCAGAATGCTTCTTATGTTGAGTTATTAAAGGCGCTAGCTCCAAGAAAGAGCACTGGCAAAGAGCTGAGATAAGATGAAGAAGAAGAACAGATGACTGAACCACCTGCAACTCAACATGCAGGACCCAGTCAACCTCCAGCCACAGGTCCCACCCAACAATAAGAAGCAGAGCATGGCACAGGTCAGGATCAGCCGCCACCGTCGCAAGACTACAGACCGTCAATGAGCCATCTTTGAGCCATCGTTGAGATAGTTAGTTGGGAATTCGTGATGACACAAGCCTCTTCTGCGTCCTCGACGATGCCATTCAACCTACAATTTTGCTTGATCACACAAGGGGTGAAGTCTCAATTCAAACAGAAGGAGGGGAAAGCAGATGGTCACAATAGATCTCAGGAAACGTGGCATCTTTTCAAGTGCAGTTAGAGACTGGTGAAGGGGCCACTGTGGTGGTCATGCAACACCAGAATGCCATGGGAGCTACAGATGTGGTCACAGATCACATCAAGGAATCTTTGAATGTACCTGTTATATCACCAACAGATCTTACAGGTGCAAGGGATGCTCAAACGCTTGCTGAAATCTCAATGACTCTTGCAGAACATGAGGATGCATTGGACAGATTGCTCCAAACAGGACAAGTTTTGACATCTCTGTTTGACATTCCTTAGGATGTTACAGCAATTCAATCAGACCTCATTTCTACCAAGGGAAAGCTGGTCATATCTGAAGTTAGGGTTGAGCATGCTGAAGCCGAAGTGCAAAAACTACAAGAGCAGCTCGTAGCTTTACAAGTAGCACAGCAGGATCCTCTACAATTTGTCCCTGCAAACCAACTTGAAAATTTCAGAATCGAGCAATTAACCAAGCTAACTGCAGAGAATAAGAAGGTGGCGAGAGAAAAGGAGAAGGCCATTTGGGATGCCTCCGTAGCAGAAGCGCAAACCCATGCGCATCTTAAGGCACTGAAGGCCTTAGAAGAAGAAAATAAGCAATTGGTTGTAGATAATCTTCGATTGACCTCCGTAGAGAAACAAAAGAATGTTCTCGATGAACACTTTCATCAGTTGCGAAAAAAGTTCATTCGGGTCAACTGAGATGTAAGCCGTTTAGCCAGAGAGAACCGAACCCTATCAATGGAGGAGGTACATGCTATTCACCAAAAATCAGCCATCGAGATAAGCACGTGGTAGAATGAGACTAAACGATATGAAAAGCTGAAGAAGCATTTTCGTAATTAGGTGGGGATGTACAAACAAATCCTAGAGAAGGAGATCCATATGGCCAAGGCTCAAATTAACAATATAAGTGCTCAACACACTGATTGGAGGGCCATATTGGACACTTACACCTTCGCCCACCAAGCGGAAGTTAAAAATCGAGACCTACAGATCCAAGACTTGATCGAATACATGGAGTTGGCATACCTTAGATATGCCAACCTTGCCATGTTAACAGTAGGAAGCCCGAGAACAGAGCTAGAACAATAGGTAGCTTCCACTCATCTCAAATATGAGGTAGAATTTGTAGAGCGCAAGAAGCTAGCTGAGAAACTAGATGTCGCAAATTCTAAACTTGCAGTGGTAAAAGAAAGCTACCAAGGACAGAAAGATGTAGCAACTGAATTGGCTCGATGGCTAATAGATCTTCATGAATACAAATTTAAAGCCAGAGCCTATGAAGAGGAATGATGGGTGTTCGCAGCGTGGTATGTCAAAGCCAACCAGATTTTTCGGCAACTACCCTGTCCGTGGCAAGTGCCGACTCCATCAAACATCGGAACATTAGCATGGACGGCACAAGACCCTCAGACTGAAGAGGAGAAACTCTAGGCCATACTTCAATGCCATCAAATTTTAAAGTCTGGAGCATGTGACAAAGGGAAAGCACCGATGGAGGAGCCACCGCCACCAGGAACTACATGAGTTCCACATTTTTGTAATTGTAGTATTTTTTCTATGTGTTATGTCTTCCCACACTATGGCATTATTTCATTTCTTTTCCAGTTAATAATCCCATACCTATCCACTGTGTAATCAATGGAACTTATTCTCTTTTTAACTCGAGGATGAGTTTTTATTCAGTCATGGGGGTATCATGAGATACGATTCGCATAGGTCACGATATCGTGTCCACCGCGATATCGCATCCCCCGCGATATCACGTACGCGATATCGTGTCTTCCCTACGATATCGTGTATGCGATATCGCAGTCCACCGCCATATCTATAAATAAGATGTGGCTCTCCCTTGTTTAGAGAATGAGGAGTTAGAAGTAGTGAAGCTCTGGCAGTTTGATCTCTCCAGAGTTAGATTATTTTTCCAATGTTTGCTCGTAGTGTGGTGAATGTAATTGTATGGTGTCTTTATTCGAGTGTGACGTACTTGGACACTCACATGACCGGCAATAAAGATCGAGATTACTTCATCATTGCAGCATTCACTTTGTTATTTATTTGTTTGTTATTTCTTTAATGTTATTTATTGTTTTCTCTCTCACCCTTAATCTTCTAGAAGCGGAATGAGTACGACTTGATTACGAGCATTTAAGTGTGACTACTTGGTAGCCTAGTGGCGTAGTTAGGATCTATGGTTGGTAATCCCAGTGGTGTATTTGGGATCTGCACTTGGTAATCCCAGTGGCGTACCTAAGGTCTACGCTTGGTAGTCCCAGTGGTAGTTGTGCACAAAGTCCAAGATGTGTACAATTGATCAAGGAATCAGTTGCTCGTCGCACTTAGGCTATATTAGATTTCCTTACCTTTTCCTCCTAGCTTAGCTTAGTTAATCTTACATTCCATTGCCTTTAGGAGTAGCGTTAGAATTAGGAACACATCATACACCTCATCTAGACTAAACCATACGTGACAAAGCTAATAGCTAGTACAGGTGGGAAGACAGCGAACTGCGACCTAAGGCTAACTATCTAGGTGCCACAACTAGTCCATCTATGGAGTTCGACCGGATCACGCGTACATGCTCGTATTCGTATGGTTGAGTGTAGGGGTACCTCACACTCATCAACTGTGCTTAACCAAGCCCTTCCCATAATGATGGGAAAGTCACTTTTGTTGTTGTCCACCTTAATCACCAGGAAATCAGTAAGATAGGAGCACCCACAAACTATGGTTACAATGTCCTCTACTAATTCCAAAGGGATAATAATTGATTGATCTGCTAATTATAGAGGAATGTTGCTCTTCTTGAGAGGTGGTAGGTTCTAGGCCTTGTACATATCATGGGAGATGAGATTAACTTCGAAACTAGAGTCAAGAAGAGCCTTGCATGGCTCATGTCCAGTGATTTATAAGTAAATGAGTGAAATTCCTAGATTAGATCTTTTCGTAGAAAGATTGCTAGCCTTGATCTAGTCAGAAACATCATGAGTTAGCATGATAGTGTGAATTTGAGGTGGCACTTGGTTTAAAGGGCTCTCGAAGGTGTTGGATGTAGAGGATGAGGATGCTAGAGATGTAGGGTGATCAATCAGACTAGAAGAAGACTTCTAGGCCAAAAGAAAGGTCTTTTTTTTGGATCGATTGTCTAGAATACTTGGCTAAAATGTCATTTGTGAGTGTATAGCCCTCTTAGCATTTTGTTGTTGTAGTTGTGGAGGAATCTCACCTTGCATGGATGGAGCAGGAGGTAATGGGGTTAAGGGTAAAGGTGTATTTGTAGAGGGATGCAAAGGATGGTATGGATACAGATATGGGTTTTCCCCTCGAGTAGATGATGAATGTGTTTGGTGGTACTTTGGAGGGTAATAATGATGCTAGAATGATGTGTGACTTGCAGAACTTCTAAGGGAGACAGGTTGCTAAACATAGCACCCGTATGGATCTAGTTACTAATATGGGTACTACTACCTTGGTAGTGGCATTCCCTACAATTGTGGGTGATACCACTATTGGTATTTTTCATATAGTTGAGGAGGAGTTTTTACTTGGGTAGTAAGCTTGTTGCTATTGGTGGAACTGTCGTGGATTACCTTGAGGATAATGCAATTTTCTTGGAGCTTGCCTACATGCTAGGCAAGGATTCAATGCATACACTCCAGACTTTTGTAAGTGTGACACCATAGGGAAACATCTCTTTGGATGTTCGTGTTGATAGATGTCACATTCAATTTCATCATTAGAGTTAAACTTCATAACTTCCTCTACTACAATAGCTTTGCCCTTACCTCTTTAGTAGGCATGTTTAGCTTCTTTTCACCTCCTGCAATTACAATCACTATTTTGCTCTTTGGGTTCCTCAGTAATCTTCAAAGTGGTTTGAAATTTTTTTCATCCAAAGAGTTCCATAATTTGTCAACCTTGGCTAAAATATCAGAAACAGATCTTTGGATGGGCAAGGTTTTCTTATTCATCACTTCATCAAGTGGTGATTCCTCCTTATCACAAAATCAGACCTCATTTTCTGATGGAAGGATCCCTATTATACTCTTTAGCACTTTCCCTTTTTCATAGCTCACCTACTTCATTTGCTACCTACTCAATTAGCCTTTCAATCTGATGAGCTCTCAGTTTAGACAATCTTCCTTAGGCATACACCCCAAGGGTTCTTGTTTTTGCTCTGAGCCCATCTATGATGTGGAGAAGTTGTTCCCTTTGAGAATAACCATGGATAGGGCATCGATGTAAGAGTAAATAGTATTGACCTATGGCAGCATCTAAGGGTTCATGTATTCCTTGTTTCTAGCCTTGGATTTTCCTTCTCAAATTAGACACTTTGGAGTACGTTTGATTTTTATCATTAAACAGCTCTAACATGGTACTCCATCTATGGATATATTCCGACTCCAAAGACCGATACCAACTTTTAGCTTCCTTGATGAGTGTCCTTGGGAAAAGTTTGAGTTTCTACCATTCATTCTCTATGTTCTGTAGGTAGAGGCATCATGAAAAGCTTGTAGATGTATCTACAAATTAGAGTTGTATCCCCCCTTAAATCTTAGGATATTGTTCATGTCTAAATGCTTGATCTGATTATCTTTTATATGCCTAGTTGGACTTTTAACTACCTTTGCAATGTTGAGCATACTTCAAGTCACTAATAAAGGTTCATCATCATTACTGCGTTGATGACGTCGATGACGATTTCGGCCACCCCTTCAGTTTTGGTGGCCTTCATGGTCATTGTTATCTTGTTGATCACCTTCATCATAGTTGTTTCGATGGTGGCTTCCATGAGAACCGTCAAATGAAGAAAAATGTTTGGAATTAGATGAAGAAGATGAAGAGAAAGGTAGACCGCCACTACCATCGTAGTGTCTACCATCACTCTTACACTTATTATGATCACCATCCTTAGATACCTCACTATTGTGGTGCTTGCCTGAGTCCCTACCTTGGTTACATTTTCCTAAACCCATTTTATGGATAGTGGATCGCAGGTTCAAGTTCACACCCTTATCACTAGTATTAGTGGGTGGAGAATCTTCATGTTGCGAACCTTCAATAGGAGGATCCTCAGTGTCATCTTGATTTAGTAGGGATAAAGGATTAGTGTAATGTTTTTCCTTTGTAGCTTCATGGAGTTTCTCGCAACGTTGATCTCATTTGCATTGTGTTTCAGTGGGATAGTAGTTTTGAGTGTCATATCCATTCACAACGTATTCTTTGTGAAGATCTGCTATGCCCAACTTCTTAAGGGTTTTGAATAGCATCCCAAGCATAGATCGATCGAGGGGCAAGACAACATTGTCCTTCATATCATGCCATCGTAACTATTTATCTTGATGTAGGATGAAGGTGAAGTTTGGCACAAACTCATCTGGATGAGTGTATACCACTTTGCATTCTTGTGGGACTAATGGTTTGGAATCTTCATGCTTGCGAGAAGAAGAAGACATTTTGCAAAATAAAACAAAACAAAATTATCAGTGTGCTTTTATAATTCTATGTATAGTGGGAAAGATATTGACCTTGAGGTTTGTATAATGATATTAATGGTATTCACTTAAACCTAAATAGCATACATTCCACAAACAAAGTCCTTGGCAATGGTGCCAATGATGAGTAGCAAGGTACCCCTATGCCCAAATATACGAATCACAAAGCATTCACGTGTGATCTGGTTGAATTCTATGGACTTTATCATTTTTGGTGCACTAGCCCTTTAGGAAGTGAATATAGCCTTAAGGTCAATCGTTGTCCTCCCAATTACACTTGTGATGTACGTTGGTATGGTTAAGTGTAACTGAGGGATTCAATTTTTATCATTTTTTATTTTATAGTTTGGTGTTCAAAATGTAGATAAAAGTAATTGGATGAACTAATTTAAATTAACTAATTAACTAGCATTTAACTAATCCTAACATAAGCATCCAATCCCACTTTCCATACATGTCTTGAACCCACGTATCCATTGCTAGGCGACCAAGCACTACGCTATTGGATAAAGCAAGCAATAACACTGCTGGGATTACCAAGAAAATACATGTTACACTCAAAGCAGTCGCACTTATGTGTGTAATCTATCTGGCTTAATTGCTTCATTAACGTAATCGCTAGAAAATTTTTAATAACTAATTGGAAATATTTAACAAATAATCGAGAACATTAAATGCATAAATAAAATAGGTAATCTATCCAAAGTGCTGCAAGGTATATTAGAAAGCTCGTCTTTATTGCCGCACACATTGTCGTGCTCAAGTACAACAATGCTCGAATAAAGATCCGTACACTCAATGACTCTTGTTGTAGATACTCGGGGGAAAGATTCTAACTTTCAAATAAACAAATTGCAAGAGGTCCACTGCAACTACAATCTCTAATTGCCATAAATGTGCTATATATGCGTATTTATAGTTGAAAAACAACACTGCGTCCATGTAGCCTTGTCGACCCATGATAAGATGTGTCGACAAGGCCTTGTCAACACAACCAACTGAATGCAACTCATCACCATGAGAGACATGCATGTAAAATAAGATGTCTTAATGAAAAAGAAAATAACCATTATGAATGAAGAGAAAGGATCAAACATGAGGGAAGAAAGACACATGAGCATCAGAGGGGTCATCACTTTATTAGAGCTTACGAATCTAAAGACTACGAAGAACCCTTGTTGGCCACTCATAACATGATCAACATTAGGAAAGCTTTATACATTGCTACTAGGCATGTTAGGAATAGTTGCATCAAGCGACTAGACATGAATAACATTCTAAAATTTAAATGCAAATACAATGCAGATCTATAACACCATGGCCAAGCCTTCCACGATGTTTGTGCTCTACGAAACATTGAAAATGATTGATAGAAATTGAAGTTGTTTCCTAGAACACTCATAAAGGAAGTAGAGAGCTGGTACAGATCCTTGGAACTAGTATCAATTTGAAGATTGAGTACCATGCTAGAATTCTTCAATGACTTTTTGAATGGCTTTAAAATGGTTGAGGGGAACAAAGGCTACAAACTAAAGCAATACCCATAGTCTATATAATCTTGAGTAGCAATGTCATATAATGAAATTGTATAAATGTGGTTTCTATCATTAGGTGTTTCTTACTTCCAATATTTAGATTTGAAGATTGAAGTATCCAGAATATTCATAGGCAAGGAAGCCAAATTTCATGTTGGTGACATCATTGTATTTCTACAATGAAATGGTGGGAATTTGCAAAAGTCATTTTGCCAGAGCGGATTTGGGTTGAAGTTTTTTAACAGAGTGCAATGTGGAGGAATGTGTGGCTTTTTTCAAAAAAGAAAAATAAAAACAATGACGAATGGGCATGGAAATTGTATGGATGAGAATAAGCTAGAAATGAGAATGACATGAGATGTTATGAGCAGGGTTGAAGTTTCAAAATTGTAGTAAGCATTAGCTAGATTCACAACTTTATAAAAATATTAAATTACATTTACTTATCATTAAAAAATGTTTTCAATATTTAAATAATTTAAAATTATTTATTGTTTAAAGTCAAAATAGAGAATACAAGTTTATTAGCATAAATCTAATATACTATAAAAATTTATTATAAATGAAAAATCAACATTAAATATATTGTTATTAACCTATTTTAAAACATAAGAGAAAAAATTATAAAAAATATTTAAATATTTATTTATTTTCTTATTTAAATTTTTATTTTATTTAAAGTTAAGTGACTTCTTTTGGCAACTATTTATGAACACTTTTTAAAAATCTTTTAGGGGGATGTTGGAACCCAAAATAAGTGAAACATAAATACACCCCATGATATATAAAGTCCAATTTAAACTTTTTAGCATTTTTATGACCTCGCAACCTCAAAAATTAATGTATTTTATGCCAAAATCCAAAAAAAAAACACCTGAAAATGATGTCAATTTCCGACCCTGTGATGAGCATAGGATAATAATCATGAAACCTTGGTTGACCAACGCGCGTGACTGACGCGGTGCAATAATACTCAATCCGGACGACAAAGGGGCAGTTATCCTTGCACCATTGGCCAACCCTTTTTTTTTGTCTTATGTTATTCATGCGTACCATCTCCATCCCATACGGAGAATGCTCGGTTGGATACCACATATCAGTCAATTATTTTAATTTTTAACTTTTTGACTTTGAAATGTATGGTTTGACGGTGCTTCCACGGCATTGAAAGAAAACGTGGGTATCCAAGACACTGGAACTGAATCTACTTAAAATTCTGGTCGACTGCGAAATGCATTCATTGACAAAGGCCAGCAAAGTGTGATGGTTGCCAAACCTTTAAAAAAAAACCAACGATATGCATTAACTGACAAGGGGCTCGCAAAGTGTGATGGCTGCCAAACCTTTAAAAAAAATAAGGGCACATGATGGATTCCAAAATACTGCATATGACACACGCTTGGGTCCACCCAACGTGTTTTAGAGTGACATGAACTTTGACTATTATTTACAAAGATTTTAATTTGTTGGACGATTCATCCATACATAATATTCTATGCTTATAACTGGTCCCAAGTGGTACATCTTGTTATCCTTGAAGATCTAAGAGTTCTGTTAACTTAGAAACAAAACATAAAACGTGTTTGCTCACGTTTGTACAGAGGAAACATGAAACGTGTTTGCTCACGTTTGTATAGAGGATTCCTGTACCATAGTAGATAAGTGTTAAGAAGTTCTTTTTGTCATGTTTAAATCAAACTAGTACACCTTCTTATTCTTATTTATTCTTATTTTGATTTTGATGTAAACATTTGATATTTGATGTAAGCATTTTAGTTTGATTTTGATGTAAGCATTTGAAAGCATCTGACATTGATTTTGATGTAAGCATCTAACATGGATGTAACCATTTGACATTTATATGAAAATGATTATTACGGATACAAGAATAATGATGGACACCAAAGTACTGTGTATGACAAATGCTTGGGGTCCATCACAACATGTTTTAGAGTGACATAAACTTTGATTGTTATTTAGAAAGATTTTAATTTCTTTGACAATCCATCCATAAATAATATTATGTGCCTGTAATGGGTCCCTAGTGGCACATCTTGTTATCCTTCAAAATTTAAGAGTTCTTTATCTTAAAACCAAAGCATGAAATGTGTTTGTTCATGTTTATATAGAGGATTCTTGCATCATAGTGGATAAGTGTTAAGACGTTCTTTTTGTTATGTTTACATCAAACCATTACACCTTCTCACTCTTAGTTTGATTTTGATGTGAGCATCTAACATTTATATGAAAATGATCATCACTAAAAGTTTTGAGATTCATCTTGTCAAGTTGAGTTGGATAGATGAGCAAAAACTTAAATTTCTAAGCCACTTCAGTTAAGCTTGAACCAAAGTCATGTAACTTTAGAAATAAACTCCTTACCATCCTTATCAAAGAAAGTCCTAAGAATGAGGTGTTAGTTTAGTGGTATGAGTCTTGGCTGAGTAACCCCAAGTCACAGGTTTGATTCAATTCTACTAGGTAGCATTGAGTTATAAACTTCTATAAATCTAAGAGTGTGCCTATGTTTCATTTATTTTAGGTTCCAACTCCTATTAGTCGCATCTCATACCTATATATATATATATATATTAAGTAGCCTACCTTTTTAGAAAGAACTTAACCAATATAAAAGGTTTGTATACAATGTTTATCTCCTCTTTAGATCTAAAATTAACACATTTACATGAATTGGGTAAGAAAGTGTGTAAAAACATCCCATAAATGATAGAAAGCATGAACCATTGCGATCACATACCTTGCATGAAAAAAACTAGACCCAGCCATTCATGCTAATCAATAAAGTCAATGGGAACGGTTTTTTAATTCACTTTGGCTTATTTATGTATTCCCCAAATCAATGGGTATACTTGATTTAGAAAGTTTGACGTGTCGTCTTTACGGAACAACATTTTAGGCAATTTGGAAGAGCGAATACCATGAATGTCTGAACCCTGGTTTCTTTTACCAATCCGATTTCTTTCAAAAGTTCCTCAGGCATATGAAAAGCTGGAGGAAGTGTTTCTACTGGTTGGAAAGAACTTTCATCCAAATTCAATTGTTGTAATGGTAAATTTTTTTTATTTTTAATATAATAGGTCAAGGGTTCGATTTTGATTCTCTTAAACAAAAATGGGGACACCGTTTTTTAAAGCTTTTGAGCAAAAGAGATTTTTACCTTGGCCATTTTTTTGATTTTTCTTATTCAAAATGTTTTGACTCGAAAACATTTTATTAAGTTTAACAAGCAATTGCGATTGGGGCAAATAAAAATTTGACATTAACCGCAACATGGTTTTGGGCCTTGGCATCCTCGAAGCCAAAATTTTCTTTTCAGTTCTTATATTCGGTTTTTCTTATCCAAAATGTTTTTATATTCAATTTTTCGTATTCAAAATGCTTTGAGCTTAGAGAGATTTTTTAGTTGACCACAGGGGGTTTTCGGTTGGAAAGATTTCGCCCTCATGGCTAATTAAAATTTTTCAAAAGTTTTCACGGTATCTGCAACATGGTTTCTGCATTGGAGCCTGACCTTTTCACAGGTGATATCCGATGAACGCCGTATGTCCTTGTTACAAGTAACATGATAGATTGGATGGAAAATTGGATTTTCAAAATAACTGTGCATGTTTTGTTTTTGAACTTGAACATATAGGTTCAAGTTTTGGCCAAGTCATTTGATGAGGTTAAGGTTGGAGAGGTATTGGAACCTAAAATAATTGAAACATAGGTACACCCCAAGATTTATATAAGTTTAAACATAGGTACACCCCAAGATTTATAGAAGTTAAACATAGCTACACCCCAAGATTTATAGAAGTTTATAACTTAGTACTACATGGGGTTACTAGGCTAAGACTGGTACAACTTAAGCGTTTGGTTATTCATAGACTCGTCTTATCCAACCCTACCTAAGCATAGAAATTCTAAAAGGTTAGGCTTTGACTCATTCATTGACCCACCATCTTAGGACCCATGTAAGCATTGCCACTCAAAGAGATTAGGCTTTACATTTTTTGTGGACCCTTCCTCTACGAAGTCACCTAAGCAAATTAGGCTTTGCATCATTCACCGACCTTTCTAAGATGCCTCTTGTGAGAATGAGTATTAAACTTCCAAGCAACTGTCCTTTTCACCATGCATGTTTTGTGTGATTCATGCATATATTGTCTCCTTTTACAAAGAATGCTCTGCAAGATACCACATCTCATATCTAATTGTCAATTTTTATAATTTTTAATTTGTTACCTGTCATTCATGATTTGACCTGCTTCCATGGCATTGAAAGATCATGTGAGTATCTTCGAAATTGGAACCGAATCTAATTAAAATGCTGTTCAAGGAGGATATGCATTATGCTTTGTAGGATACCACACCTCATATCTATGTCAATTTTTTTGGTTTTTAACTTTTTTCACTTTGTCGTTCATGATTTGACTTCACTGTTCTTCCATGGCATTGAAAGAAAACGTGGGTATCCATGAGATCGGAACCGGATCTACTGGTAAGCAAGAACATGCATTAACTGACAAAAGGCCTGTCACAAAAAAGTGAGAGTGTGATGGCTGCCGAACCTAGCATCTCTGTGGGTTTTAAAAAACAAAAGGATTGCGACAAACCAAGAATCGTCATGGATACCAAAATACTGTGCACGACAAATTCCTGGCTCCACCAGAACGTGTTTTATCATGACATGAGCTTTGACCGTTTTTTCGGAAGATGTTAATTTCTTAGAACAATTCATAGATAATATTTCTGTCCCCGCGATTGGTCCGTGCAATTTTGGAGAGTTGCCATTTCCAGTTCCATAGTGACACCTCCTTTTATCCTTTCTGGTTAATTTATATTCTTTTTAAATGAAAATTTAAGAGCTTAAAACCAAAACGTAGAACGTGTCCGCTGACGCTTGTACAGAGGATACCTGCACCCTAGTCGATAAGTGTTATCCTTGAACAATCGTGAAGGAATTCTTTTTCTCATGTTTCCATCCAACCATTACACGGACCTTCCAACTCTTAGTTTGATGTAAGCATCTCCCACTTATATAAATTCTTTTTCTCACGTTTACATCAAACAATTGCACCTTTTAACTCTCAGCTTGATATAAGCATCTTCCACTTACATGAAAAGGATTATCATTCAAAGTCTTGAAGCTCATTTTGTCAAGTTAGATTACTTTACTTTTAGTTTGATGTAAACACTTCCACTTATATAAAAACAATTATCATCCTTGAGGTCCATCTTGTCAAATCAGGTTCGATATGGCTAAGCAAAAGCTTAAGACTCAGCTTATCAAGCCAGGTTTGATGAATGAGCAAAAACTTAAACATCTGAGTGACTGCATTTAAGGTTGAACCCAAGTCATGTAACTTCAGAAACCAACACCTTACCATTATTACCAATGATGGTCCCATCTCAGACCTCCTAAATTTTAGAAACAACTTAACCAATATAAAAGTTTAGCTTATGTTACTGAAATTGTATACTACATTTGTCTCTTCTTTAGATCCAAAATTATAAAATATTTATAAAGAAAACCCAACTTCTTTATACATTATTTGACAATCAAGTAAGATGCTAAAAATTCCAAATAACAATTGATCTCATGTTTGACCTTAATAGAAAATTTTAGCAAACATGCCTTTGCATGAATGATTTAAAATCCTTGTGTCCTAAAAGCACTATGATAGAAGCAAAATTGTGTCATTGGGCAAGCAAATCTGTGAACCTTAGGTTGTAAAATTAATAACAAAAGAGTCTGACATTTTTACTCTCAAACCGGGGGGTATTAACAGGGGGCAATTTGGATGCATGCCTTTTAAAAACCAAGATTTTTCATTGAACTGTAAGTGCCCATGATACATGCTATGACTCCACCCGTCAAGATCAACATAATTAGTATAAGATGTTCAATGGAAATGCTTGCTTTGAAGATCTTCAAGTAGCAACAGCATGGAAGAATGATGGAGATTGTGCAGCTGAGTAAGGATCCTGATAATGACATGACATACCCAAAAGTTGGAACTGCAACAGCCACAACCACTGTGCTCAGAACCAACAAAGTCCTGATTCCGAAGCTTATCATTGTCTGTAGGTTTCTACTGGTCGTTGGAAACCATGAAAACATTGCATCTTCCATTCCTGCTGCCAATGGGTTTGCAACCATACTGTACTTTGCAAAGGGTGTTATTACTGTTGTAATTATTGCTACCTTTGTAGCAATTGCATCTCTTGGCAGATTCAATGTTATCTGAGACAGGGTGTTGTTTCCATACATTAGGTAACCGATTGCCCCCATGCCGGCATACATCAAGGTGCACACTATAAAAGAGTAGGATATAACCTGCAAACCACATCAGAAACCAATTAAGAAAGTAATCCTTGCACAAAATTTATGAAAGCATATAGAAAATTCAGTTTGTGACATTTTTTTTATTGAAATTCTTCTAACCAGTGTGTTAATGTTGAATGCAAGGATGATAGATCCAAAATGTGCTCTATATATAAAAAAAATGTTCAAAGAAGGATGAATTCTAAGGACTCAAAATTTTTATTTTTGATACCAGTTCCTTTAACTACAGGGACTATCCTTTAGAGTGATGGTCAATTCAAAAGACATGGCTTCGAGCCTGGGCACATCCTCCACCAACTGTTTGAGGATCCCTGCTTGGTGAAATAAGCATTGGGACTCCATGTGATTATCCTTTTTGTATCAGTCTCTTTAACCTATTTAACATTTTTTGGGGTTAGCTTTTTGACATGCTGGGGCTACAGGGGCTTTGGGGGTTGGCTTTTTGATGTGATTTGACTAAGGGGCAATGCAATTACTAATAGCTTCTTCCATGTTAAACACCAAAATGAAAAGGTACATGTCTAACCCTGCTTGTAGATTGCATTGTTGGTATTAGAACCCCAAAGCCAATTGCTAATGATCAGGCTTTTTACCAATAGGCTAATCTTGTATAATTGCAATTTTTATGCATGGAATTCAAAATCAAGATGATTGCAGGAACTATTATAGGATATGTATCTCATCGAAACCATACTAAAAAAAAATGGAAAAAACAAACTTGACATGGAGAAAAATTAAATAGTACCTGAGGAAACTTTCTTTTGTCTTCCATGGAGGTATAGATGCTAGGGAAGACAGCATGACCTCCAAAGCAAACCATATACAAGCCAATGGCCACTGGCAAACCGCCAAAATCTATCAACTTTGTGGAATGAATTGCCTCCAAATTGTCTGAAACTCCTGCCCAAGTAACTGCAAATATCTGCACAATGCATGCTGCCACCCCAAAGGCCGAAATGAAGGCTAGAAACTTGAGATTTTTAAGCCAGACTGTGGGCATGATGATCAGCGAGCTCAACAGAACAAGGGTTTGTTGAAATGTCAGGTTTATCCCCAAAACCTTCGTAGTTGATGTGGTTTCAGGAAATAACATTGCTAAGTTATCCCCTTCCAAGATGAAAAATGCGATTGCATAAGCATACAGTTCGCTGTACAAAAATGTGGAGACAACTAGCCTCCCTGTTTTGCCAAATGCTGCTTCTCCAATGTCTGGGTAGATCTGAATTGTTTTGTCTGATCCTTCCCCTGATTCCATACATCGTTGCAGCAGTATTCCAGTGTAACAACAGGTCAGAGCCGAGATAAAAAGAAATGTCAACCCAATCCATCCTCCCTCAAACACAGCATAAGGTGTAGACAATATGCCAACCCCTGCAATCGATTTCAAAATTTGAAACTTTTTAGTGTATCCCCTAAAGACCGGTGACATAAAATTTATATTGAAGTTTATTATATTGAAGTTTGAGAAATATAGATCACAAACTTAGAAATATTTCCAGACAATTCAAGAAAATGATTACAGAAACAATTCACACCACGTAAAAGATACCGCCCAACATAAGGAGTTGAAATATTTTGTCCTACCATTGATCGGGCAGGTTACAGTCAACAAAAATATATTGATAGATTATAAATTGTAGTTGTAACTTAATAAAAACACCAATATGAAGTTATGAATTCAATTCTTTTGAAACTTAATTTTATTTTAGAAGTTTTTCTGATATATATTAAAGACTGTAAGAAGCATATGTGAATGGTAGCTTTGCAGCGAGCAAAATTAAACTGTGCCAAAAACTTTTTGAAGTTCAATATTTTTTTCAACAAAACCTCAAATTTTCTTTCCAGCGAAAACTCTCTCATGAGAAAATCATGGTTGGTTGTATACCGCTTTGTTCTTTCTTTCCCAGTGAAATTACGATGCGGTGCGTTGGGAGCAGCCACATATATAGTGATTTGTGTTGGGTTAAAAAGTAGCAGGTCCTGCGGTCAAAGTTGAAAGTGAAAATCACGTGGCAGGAAATTACCCTAAAGAAACACCTCTCCCAGTGTTTAAGTTGTCGGGTCATAGTCGGCATTTCATAAAGGAGTCGGAGTTGGCTAGCCGTAAAATACTTGGTAAAATAGTTTAGTCAAAAGGTTGGGACTTAAAATAATTACAAATGTGATTAAATATACAAAAATTCATATTCATGTAATTGAAAATTGAAAGTATATAACTTGATTAAAATACAAGTTAGGTTAAACAAAACTCCATTGTAATAACCAGTCTTCCTTTGCTTTTACTACATAATTTTAATAAGTCTTTCTTTGCTTTAACTACACAATGTTAATAAATGGATTTGACTTCATTCCATGTACATGAAGTGCAAATCATAACTAAAAGCATGAATTGGAATTAATGTTGTCGCGTCAAGCAACACTAAAAGATGGAATCTACTTCTAAACTTCAATTAAAATTGTTGTGAGAAGTTAAAAAACAAGACTCACGCTTAACATATCATTTCAATTTAGAAAATCTAGGAGTAATGTTACAAGCTAACTAAAATGACAAGAATGCCATTTTATTGATTATCATTTAACAGTGCACTAAAATTCAAAATCCTAAATGGTATTTATTTAAGAAGCATGGACGTGAACATGACTATTGTCTCAACACAATTTTATAGTAAGAAAACTCATAGAGACAACTGATACCATTGACTAAGATTAATCAACTAGAACAAAAACTTAATAAAGCTACTTGGGTTTCAAAATTTTGAAAAATCATACCTAGTACAATAAATTCTTAAGAATGCTAATTTGATTATATTGTTATTGGTTCTCAATTTTGAATGCATTTTTGTCCAACTCTAGTAGGTTTTCTGTTAAAGTTTATGAATAGTTTAATTTATCCACGTTTAAGATTCCAAACTTATTAAAAGCAAAACATAAGATTCTGTATTATTTAGCTTTAATACTTTTTTTTCTTTGATGTTGTAATTATATTTTTATCAAGGAACTAGGAGGTGACAGAACCATTGAAGTGATCCCTGTGTTGCCGTTGAACTTATAGCATAGCTGCATGCTTTTCATAATCTGCAGTTACATGCATTAGAATTCATGCACATATCAGCAGTTACATACATTAAAATTCATGCACACCTTCTTAACCGGGCAGTTACATCTACTAAAATTCAAGCACCAATCAGTTACATCTACTAAAACTCAAGCACCAATCAGTTACATCTACTAAAACTCAAGCACCATTTTCTTAAGTTTAAGGGGACTAGACTAGTGCCTGAGTTGCATAGAGTCGTTGCAAAAACCGCGGGTGCAGTTTTTTCTTGAAATTGTGATCAAACGCCTGATCCGGCGCCTAATGGCTACTTATTCAATCACTGACCTCCAAAACAAACATGCAGCAAAATAGAAGACTACTAGATCTACAGAGTAAGAAACGCAACCTTTCCGTTTTGAAGGATTCGGAAAAACAGCTCGTACCAAGATTGACATATTCAACGGTTCAGACTAAAAATAGCAAAAACAGCTGAAGAAAAACTCCCACCAAAGAAATCAAATCCGGCAAATTCAAAGCACAAAACAAGCCAAACCAAATCAAACCTGCAAGAACATTCATGCCATTGAGCAGGGCTCTGAAAAATGTGACACCATCACCAGTAGCAATGTGGGTATGAAAGGAAGTTGATGTTCCAAGCAAAGGAACCTTTGCCAAATCTTCATCGCAGTTTCTGCTGGGATCTTCTGCATCAAGAAAGGGAGCCAGTTTGGATGAAAAACCTTCGCTTGACAGGGTACCCATGATCGAATTCTCGCCTGAAATCAAGTTCAATGCAATGAAAACCTAAAAACCAAAGTCCAAAATTCTGGAACCGAATCTCCTTTCCCAATTCCAGGATCCCAATTTGCAGAGAAGTCACAGCAGGGGAACCCTCTGTCTGTATATATAGCCAGAAAATATACCTTTGACTGTAAACCTCTTGTTAAACCCACAAAAATAAAAAATATATAAAACTTTTGCCTCTAATTCGTCATTGGTCGAATCCGCAAAGCGATTTGACTGAACAGCGTGCCGATATAAACTCGCTGTCAACTTTTTCTTGTTGTCGACCATGGCCGATGCAAATTACCAAAAACTTTCATCGGATTGGACGCCTCTCAAATGCTTATATCATGTTTCCCGCCCGCCCAGCAATTCTCACATCAACTTCAAGGTTTCCAATTTGAATTTCTATTCTATTTTCTTTATACCGCTTCAGAAGACAAGAACCAGGTAAATCTGTTTCTTCGTTGGTCCCCAAAACAGAGTGAAATCCTCCGTTAGTCCCAACTCGATTCAAACCAAAAACGAAAGAGAGGTCTGTTCTTTTAAGGTTTTGGTCTGTGCAGTCCGATTTCGGTATGAACAGCGTCCCTAATAAAACCAGAAATTTAACTGCAACTTGCAAGTCTCCGTTAGGTTGGAGATAGGGCTGCACAGATCCACACAACACGTGTCCAAATCAATGCACAATTTACAACGAGAAACGCGTCGCCACAAGAGTTGTGATAATAGTTCACGATTAAAATGCCGGTTTGCAAGTTTTTTGATGGGTCTGGAACTGAGTTCTTTCGGGAACCGTAACCCACATGGGTCCAAATCCACATTTCACACTCTGATTTGGAACTCGTGTTTAGGGGTTGGGCACATATGTCCAAATAATGGTTAAATGGAGAGTCATTATCACAATTATGTATGCCCAAGTCATAGTGATTTAACGGAGATTCATAACCAGGTGTATCATGGATGCCCAAATAATAATGATTCAGTGGAGATTCATGAATCGTCATTGTCAAAATCTTGTTGGAATTCTAGTTTCTAGAAGCCTAGATTTCCACCATTCATAATGGTGATTGTTAAAACGTAACTACTACTTGCATGTACATAAGCTGGGGCTTTCAACTACCATAACTTTGGTCTGTGCAGTCATCATGACGTGGGTCTTTATACCTACGAAGTGATCAAAAGTGCTTTGGTGTACCTTGACTATCATGTCTACTATCCTAACCAACTAGTTGAAAAGTATCTCATGTGTACCTCAACTATTTCGTGTGCCTTAACTAGTGTGCTTTAATGGAGATTCATAACTGGTTGTTATCAAAATCATGTATGCCCAAATAATAATGATTCAATGGAGATTCATGAACCATCATTGTCAAAATCCTGTTGGAATTCTAGTTTCTAGGAGCCTAGATTTCCACCATTCATAATGGTGATTGTTAAAACATTACTACTTGCATGTGCATAAGATGGGGCTTTCAACTACCATAACTTTGGTTTGTGTAGTCATCATGACGTGGGTCTTTATACCTATGAAGTGGTCAAAACTGCTTTGGTGTACATTAACTCTCATGTCTACTAAAAGTATCTCATGTCTTTATACCTATGAAGTGGTCAAAAGTGCTTTGGTGTACATTAACTCTCATGTCTACTATCCTAACCAACTGGTTGAAAAGTATCTCATGTCTACTATCCTAACCAACTGGTTGAAAAGTATCTCAACTGTCTAATGTGCCTTAACTAGTGTGTTTAATGTATCAACTCATACATCATGGATGACCATCATTAGCTATACTTACATGTCTTTGCCTACTAAGAAGCAAGGGTGGAACCCAAGAATACTGATTTAAATAAAATAAAAAATAAATTCATTTTCAATGCATGCTTTCCTTTAGAATAGGGGCTAGAGGAGCATGGAGATCCTTTTAGGTTCCATACTATTCTAACCATCATTTTAGAACTACATGGACCTTGATTCCTTGTGAACCTTGTCATAGGGATTTTCACTCAAAGCCTCTTTTACAAAGCCTCTTTGCATGATACTCAACCACTCATCATTGGTGATGTTGCCAGGGATATGTCAATGTTTGTTAGTTAGTTGATTTTTACAAAGTTCATTGTATCAAGTATCATAAAGTACATTTTTTTACATTTAAAATAATTTCTTAAAAAGTGTACACACTTAAGCTTTAAACACTTAACATGGCTTCTACAACTAAGGAAAAATCTCCACTTGCTACTGAATTTAATGAAAGTTGATGAGAGTGGTTACTCTAGCAATTTATTCTAATTATTAGAGCGGTTACTCTAATAATTAGAGTGGTTATTATTGGAGTGATTACTCAAATTATTAGAGCGGTTATTATTGGAGCGGTTACTCTAATAATTAGAGTGGTTCCTCTAATTATTAGAGTAGTTATTCTAATTATTAGAGCGATTACTCTAATTATTAGAGTAGTTGCTCCCAAGTCTATAAATATAGTGCCCAGGCGCACAATTGAAGAGAAGTTTGGTAGTAGTCAAGTAGCGAAACTCTTGTAGTTTGTTTGAAGGTTAGAGTATTTTCCAAGTGCCCATAGTAGGAGGTCGAAGTGTGGATGGATCTTTGTTCGAGCATTGTGTACTTAAGCACACCTTGTGTAGGGTAATAAAGACAAGCTCTTTGATTCATCCTTGCAGCATTTGAGATTTGTTTTCTTATCCATTTCTTTTATTTTATTTTCTTATGCATTTATTTTATTTTATTTTATTTTATGCACTTTACATTTCTATTATTAAAACTCTTGTAGTTTGTTTGAAGGTTAGAGTATTTTCCAAGTGCCCGTAGAAGGAGGTCGAAGTGTGGACGGATCTTTATTTGAGCATTGTGTACCTAAGCACACCTTGTGTACGACAATAAAGATGAGCTCTTCGATTCATCCTTGTAGAACTTGAGATTTGTTTTCTTACCCATTTATTTTATTTTATTTTATGCCTTTATGTTATTAGCGTAGCAATTTGTTTTGATCAATTAAGCAAATCGTTAAATTACACTCAGTACGATCACTTTGAGCATGCATGTAACACTTGGTAATCCAATGATGATTAGTGTTTGGTAATCCCAGTAGTGTTGCACTAGTTTAGGATGTGTACGACAAGTGAGAATGGATACTGGTGTTAGGATTAGTTAAAGCCTAGTTAATTAGTAGTTAAGTTAAATTAGTCACTTAGTTATCTCTCTCTCATCCCTTATTAGCAACAGGACATAAAAACATAAAAGCTATAAAAATCATATACCTCAAGCTTACTTAGCCATACAATCGTGACATACAGGTAAGCTTGGGAAGATAACGATCAACCAACCCATTGTTGTTTCACAAGGGCGCATAAGCACTTAGTCCTTGGAATTCGATTGGATCGTGCATGAAATGCTTGTATTCGTATGGTTGAGAGTAGGGGTACCTCATCACTCATTAAAAGTTGATGAGACGCAATTCGCATAGGCCGCGATATCGCATCCCCCGCGATATCGCATACGCGATATCACATCTTCCCCTACGATATTGCGTACGCGATATCGCAGTCCGCCGCCATATCTATAAATAAGATGTGGCTCTCCCTTGTTCGGGATCCCAGTTTTACAGTAGCGAAGCTCTGGCAGTTTGATCCCTCCAGAGTTAGAATTTTTCCCGTGTCTGCCCGCAATGTGGTGAATGTAATTGTACGGTGTCTTTATTCGAGTGTGCCGTACTTGGACACGCACATGACCGGCAATAAAGATCGAGATTACTTCATCATTGCAGCATTCACTTAGTTTATTTATTTGTTTGTTTATTTAAGGTTATTTATTACTTTCATAGTGCGGTGTGAGTACGACTTGATTACGAGCATCTACGGATGTGTACGGCTAGTCAAGGAATCGGTTACTCATCGCGATTAGTCTCTCACCCTTAA
>MNCI01026541.1:54426-83633 GCA_015680685.1 Gnetum montanum
CCCCTTGTGTAGTTCATGGTTAATGTGACTTAGTAGATCTCGTTCCAAGTCCAGCCTCAAACAAACCACTTCTAGTGACTTCGCATTAATGCATTCAGCGAATCCATCCTCTTGAAGTAACAAGAATGTCTTCACCCAAGAGCCACCACCATTTCGATGAAACAAGGAGGAGAGAATGAGAAGCGAGAAGGGCCTTAGTTAGAGGGGACATTTTTATTTTAGTTCCATAACAAGCGCTTGTAGCCCAAATGGTTATTTCGTCTAAGGAGTCTGCTTTGAATTCTCACTATGTTTTTTTTATATGTTTATACGTGAGAACCACACCATGCAAAGACTTGGTTATTTTTATTTGCTCAGCTTCCCGATAATTGAGTAACATCAAAACAGTAAAAAAACTCAAGAAGAAAACATCCAAGCACCCAAGAGAATGGCCAACACAAATGCATCAAGTTCCCTTGAAGTCACACCCTTGTTAATCCTTGAGTCCTTCCTTAGTTTGAGAAATGCCCAATCACCGATTCTTTATAGTTCTTATTAGAAAGGGGCTATGCATTTCCAAGCCGAGAGAGACCATAAAAATTTGTGGGTGTATGGATGAAGTGGACTCATTGCTTACTATATCAAAAGAACCATACCTTAGTATCAACATCATAACTTAAAGGTAAAAACCAACATTAGTAATCAATATAAAAATAGTTCATACCATCATGAAGAACACTTATTAAATGACAAACTTAACAAAATGGATAAGTCACACACACACACACACACACACACACACACAAAAAATGAAAAAGTATAACGATGTTGTAAAACAAAAACAAGAAAAGTTAAAGAAATTTGTAAAACAAAAACGTGTAAAACAAAAATGTGTAAAACAAAAATGTGTAAAACAAAAATATGTAAAAAAGAAATGTGTAAAACAAAAATATGTAAAACAAAAATGTGTAAAAAAAATGTGTAAAATAAAAACTGAAAAGAACTAAGGGCCCCAAATGATTAGCATAGGTGGCCATCTCCCCCATGACTGAATGGAAAGGGAGAGATCCGAAATAACGAGCACCTGCTTAAATTTCTTAGAAGTGTCCAACTTCTCCCAATTGATGTTCTTAAATTAAGGGGTGGAAGTTGGCGATGCTCATACTCCAATGTATCTATGCCTTTATTGCAGACATGAGTTGTTCCCCCAGTTTGTTCCATGCATGTTGTTGGGTTGCTCTTCTAATTAGTTGTCAACCATGGGGTGTCCACTTGTTGTGTGGTTGCTACATACATGCACCTTTGTCTCAGAGTTTCTAGGGCATACCTGTTGCATGTAGGAGGTGCTGAGCATTCCTCCATGTCATCACCCGATGAGTCACTGTATGTGATGCATGGAACTCTCTTCTTCTCGATCTTTCCATAAATGTTTACCTTAGATATTTCCAAGGAAAGATCATGGATTCCTAGGCATGCATCTATTGTGCTTAGCCATTCCCTTCCCATTATAATTGGGAAGTCCCCTTTGTTGTTGTTGACTTCTATCACCAGGAAATCAGCTAGGTATGACCAACCACACACAATGGTAACGATGTCCTCCACCGATTCCTAAGGAATGGTGATGGACTGGTTAGCCAGCTCTAGTTGAATGTTGCTCTTCTTTAGTGGAGGCAGGTTTCAGGCTTTATACATTTCTCGTGAGATTAATTTAACTCTGAAACCTAAGTCAAGAAGAGCCTTATGTGGTTTGTTCCTAGCAACTTGGAGGTAGATTAAGGGACTTTTAGGATCAGATAGTTTCTTGGGAAGGTGGCCTACCTTGATCTAGTCAGTTACAGTATGTGTTAACATAACCGTATGCGTTGAGCTCTGGTATTGGTTTGAAGGGAGCTCCGAAGCCATATTTGTTGGAGGAGTGGTCACAGACTCAACCGCTTGTGGTTGTGAGAGCTTGTCTGGGCTTTTGGTTCTGAAGAAAGGTCTTCTCTTCTTGTGGTTATCAAAACCAGTAGTGGGTTGAAGGTTTACAGCTCTCGTAGCGTTACGTTGCTACGGTTCAGTGGGGAGTTCCCCTTGCATTTTTGGAGCGGGAGGTATTGGAACTACCGGCGTAAGAGAGGCGGATGGATTAGGAGGATGGTATGGATGTGGAGCATCTCTCGAAGGAGAAGGAGTCCTTCTAAAATACTCCCAAACTTGGTAGTGACATTGTGAAGTTGTGTGATCCATGGAGTCACTTGGAGAAATCGGTTGCTGCACGTAGTATCCATATGGGTCTGGTTGCCGATAAGGGTATTGTTGTTTAGGCAGTGGCATCCCCCATGACTGTGGGTGTTGCCATTGTTGATGTTGCCAGATAGGTTGTGGTGGCATTCCACTTGGATAATACGTTAACGGTTGGTGGAACTGTCTTGGGTTACCTTGGGGATAAGGTAACCTTCAGGGTGTTTGCCGTCTATTAAGTCTCGGGTTGAGTGCATACACCCCAGACTCTTGTAGATGTGAGATGATTAGACAACATCCTTTAGGATGGTCATATTGGCAGATCTCACATCCACCATCATTGTCTGTGTCTAAATCCATAGCCTCATCAGTGATATTCATTTTTCCCTTATCCTTATCATGTGCAGGGCCTGAATCTCTCCACTTTTTCTTGTCCTTGTCACTACTTCGTTCCTCCTTAGATTCCTCTACGATTTTCAAGATAGTTTCAATTTTGCTATTTAAGGAGCTCCATATTTCATCTACCGTAGCCGATACTTCTGTTGTTAGCTTTTGAAGAGGTAAGGTTTTTCTATTCACTAACTCTTCGAGTGGTGACTCATCCTCTTCATCGCAGAATCTCACTCCCCTCTTTTGGAGGGAAGGATCACGGTTATATTCTTCTGCGCTTTCTCTTTTTCATAGCTCCCCTTCTTCTTTGGCTACTTGCTCCAACAATCAATGAATTTCATGGGATCTAAGTTTTGATAATCTCCCTTGGGCATAAATCCCAAGGGTTCTCCTAGTTTCGTACCTTAGCCCATCTACGAGATGGCGGAGTTGATCCCATTGTGCATAACCATGGCCCGGGCAACAATGTAGCAATGCATAGTAGCGGCCCATGGCAACATCCAAGGGTTCATGAGTACCTTGCTTCCATCCTTGGATCTGCTTACGCAAGTTAGACACTCTGGAGTATGTTTGATATTTATCGTTAAAGAGTTCTAACATCATACTCCACCTCCTAATGGTTTCCGGCTCTAAGGACTGGTACCAACTCTCTGCTTCCTTTGTGAGTGTCCTAGGAAACAACTTTAATTTTTGTCACTCGTTTTCAATATTTTGTAAGGCGCAGGCATCGTGGAATGCCTGTAAATAATTTTACGGATCAGCGTTATATCCCCCTTCAAAGTGTGGGATATTGTTCATATCTAATCTCTTGATTTGACTATCGTTTTGATGTCTTGTAGGTATTCTCACTGCCTCCATTATATCTAGCATACTTCAGGTGGCAAGTAGGGGTTCGTCATGATCATCTCTTTCATGACATCTATGATGCCTATGTTGTTCCCTACTTTCCCTTCATTCATGCCTTGATTCTCTTGACTACCCTCATCCTCTCTCTCGACTCTCTTGTCGAGATCTCTCATTTCTCTTACCCTTATCCTCACCGTTATGCTCTCTATGACTGTGCCTTGATGTGGAAGGAGAGGGTGAATGATGTGATGAAGGGGAAGAAGAAGGAGAACCATCGCCATGATGATGTTTCTTACCTTCTCTTAGATGGATTTGGCCCTGATCGTGATGATGATCAGAGTGCCCATCCTTGTCATGTGTTGTTGTTTCCTCAGTGAACAGTTGGTGTTCACGGGTATTAGAACTAGGGTTATGAATCATGGAGTGCAGGTTCTGATACCACACCTCCTCACTATCATTAGGAGGAGGAACATCTTTCGATATAGAACCTGTTATAAGTGGTTCACCATCTCCAATTTCACTTAGGACGTGCGGGACCCCTTTGCCCTTCAACAATGTATGGTGGCTCTCCTACCTTGAGTCCCTTAGATGTTGTGCGGATGTGGGATGGTAATCCCTTGTGTCAAAATCACCTGTAACATATTCAGCATAGAGCTGTGTCATGCTAATCTGTGCCAGAGCATGGAGAAGCATGTCAGGGACTAAACGATATGGAGGTAACACTATGTTACCTTGCAAGTCTCTCTAGCGCATTTGTTCATCCTGATGGAGGATAAAAGTAAAATCAGGTATATACTCATCGGGATGAGTATATACCACCCTATATTGTTGAGGAACTAGTTGATTTTGGTTATGTGTTTTAGACTGCCGGCTGTTTCTAGTATGATCCCTAGGTGGTGTAATGCTCTTGTGAGAAGAAGAAGAAGACATTGTGTCTTATTCGGTGTGCTATTTAACCGTTATATAATTTTTTGTTTAATTAACCCTAAGGTTCATTTAAGCTCCCAACGATGTGAGTGATTTCCTATGTTCTACTTAGTGCACAAACACTTAGTCCCTGAAAATGGTGCCAATGATGAGTGGCGAGGTACCCCTACACTCAACCATACGTTGTCTACAAGCCTACAAGCCTCATGATGAGTGGCGAGGTACCCCTACACTGAAAATGGTGCCAATGATGAGTGGCGATCCAGTTGAACTCCGCAGACTAAGTGCCTACAAGCCTAATGGAACACTAAGGTTAATTATTCATTGTCTTCCTAGACTTTGTATTTGTCACGGTTGTATGGTTAAGTATGTCTGAGGTATATGATTTTTATATCTTTTCTATTTTATCTTCTATGTTGACAAGGTGAAGGGTGAAGAGACTAATTAACTAACTTTAACTAACTAAGTCTTAATTAACCTAGCATCAATATCCATTCCCACTTACCAATCATACCCTAAACCAATGCAACCCTGATTACCAAATGCTAGTCGTTGCTGGGATCACCAAGCATAATGCACATGCTCGAAGGGGTTGTCCTGAATGCACTTAACTATGGGAGAAGGGTTGAGAAATATTTAATGAACTAATAAAGCATTTAAATGATAAACAATAAATAACAATAAATAAATTCCTATTTAGCCTATTCCATGCACTGCAAGGTTTATCCAAGAAGTTCGTCTTTATTTCTGTACACGAACTTGTGTTCAGGTGCAATATTTGCTTGAATAAAGATCCGTTCATTTTGGAGCTTCTATTACAAGCACATGGAAATTATTCTATCTCTGGAGAGGTAAAATTGCTAGAGTTTCACTACGGTCTAGGCCTAGAATTAGAAACAAGGGAGAGCCACCTCTTATTTATAGATTTGATGACGCACTGCAATATCGCGTACGTGATATCGTAGGGGAAGATGCGATATCACGTATGCGATATTGCAGGGGATGCAATATCGTGGCAGATGCGATATTGCATCATCAGATGTCAACACTCCCATGCTCTCATGGGGCCATGATTATCAACATCTCTATCTCTCTCTCTTAATAACCATAGTAAAAATCATGCGAGTAGTGAGCATTTAAACTGCTGGGTGGTGGTCATTAATGGCGATAGTTACGATCATTAGTGGCAGACATTTCGGAAGTTACGGCAGTTAGAGATATTAGTGGTAGATGTTTTAGAAGTTACAAACGTAGTGGGCATTTAAACTATTAGGTGGTGGTCATTAATGGTGGTGGTTACGATCATTAATGGTAGATGTTTTGGAAGTTACAGATGTAAGTGGGCACTTAATAGGAGAACATTGGCATTATTACACAAGAAGTGGTGGTGGTTTCTGTAGCCATTACATGAAATGTAGGAATTATTATGGATGGTCGCAGTGACTATAAAAAGAGGGCCTTCTCTCTTCCGTAGGATGGAGGAATCGAAAAGGGCTCTTCCTATTAATCAGTCCAGAAAAGGCTCTAGCTAGCAGTCTTGGAAGGGTAGCTTCCTCTCCACTAAGTAGTAGTTTCCTCTTTTCATTTCTTTTCTTTACAGGTTTCCAACTGATGTTTGAGGAAGGTCCAAAATAGGAGCTAGTGGCTTAAAATTGGATCCTTGTGGGTCTTCTTAGTGATGGTAGAAGGGTTCTTTCTCTCTTTTTGCTATCTACAATAATGCAGGCAACACAGCCCATGCGTAGGATGTGAGACGTGCGATTTTCTTTGGGCCAGCAGCTTGACTTGATGGTGTAGACGTGGGTGGATGATCTTCCTCTCTATGACAGTGCACAAAAGGTGGCAGATGGTGGCAGGCTTTGAGTATCGTAGTTGCTACCCTGTGTGGACTGCGGCGGGCAGTCTCTCTTTCTCTCTCTCTTCCTCTTTCACGACAATCATAGTCTTCCTGCCTAGTAGGGGATACCATTGGCAGTCACAGACCAGCAATGTCAATAGGACCAGGAAAAATTCATTTCTTTTAGTTACTTATTGTATTGAAGATAATTATTTAATTTAAATTCTAGATTTCTTTCTAGTTTATTATTTGCAAAAGGCCACGTAGCTCTCTCTAGCTGAGACTATTCTTGGGTTTCTGTACCCATACAGAAGGCACCCTAGGCAATAGTCTCCTAAAATGAGTTTTCTTTCCTGGTGTTGGTGTGACCAAAATTTATGCATCAACAGACATATCATTGATGGGCTAAGGAATAAGACTAGATAAAATCTTGGGATATATGCCCAAGGTAGGTTATCCAAAATGATAGCTCATCGACTTCAAAGACTCATTGATTAAGTGGTGAAAGAAGAAGGAGAACTAAGAAAAAGAGAATTAACAAAAGAATATAAAAGAGATCCAACAATAAGAAAAAGAGATGCAAGAATATGTGAGTCACAAGAAGAAGAAATTTTGGAAGATACGATCTAATAAAAGATTACGAGCTAGGAAAAATTTAGTGTTGGATATCTTTAATGTTTATCTTCATTTCTTACATTATAGAAATTGTCACCTCATTTGTGACTGACCTACGAGTCATATCTTGTGAAGGAATGGTTTAAAGTTAAAAGATAATCAAGACATAAACCAATGATTAGATCTAGATTCAATTGAGAACACAACACTTATGACTATCACCTATAAGTAAAATCAACAATATTCACCTTAACATCTACCATTAAGTTCAAAGATGAATATAATCAATTAAACCAAATTGAATTTAAATAAATTTATGAGAAATAAGGAAGATTACAAAGGAGACATCACCTAATTTGTGACCCTGCTTTATTGCCTTTACAATGCAACAACTTCACAATATTAAAACATGGTTGGTTGTTAATTGCGACAAAGCATCAACACTCTTCCTTCACAATTTTGTGCATAAACAAAAATTCTAATTTGGTGTGGTTCTCTCAATAGTATCCTCTCTCTATTTCTTCAATCCTTTTTTCTATTCTCCCTTCCCTCTATTGCATTTGGCCAGGGAATTTATAAGGGCCAGTTTGACACATGAGGAGCCACCACCTGTGCATAATGGCCATGGAAATAATGTCCACTGCCAGCACCTATGTAGGTAACGTTCATTGTAATGTCCATCACCACCACCTATGTAGGTAATGTTCATTGTAACATCCATCGATCATGTGGTAAAGAAAAATGCAGTTCCCACCACCCACACACAGGTAATGGTTGCAAGAATGTGTAGCCGTAAAAACAGTTGGGAACCATGCCTCATTACTCACATAACGTCCACTACAAAAAAATTGGAATCTCCATCAAGGTAATGTGCAGGAAACAACTGCAATTGCGCAATCAAAGAACGAGGTTGATGGAGCAATGCATCCACATTGCAGTGCTAATGTCCAAGTTCTAGCTCCATTATGCTCATAAATCCTCAACATGCATTCTTGTTATTGTTGCAAAAACAAAACTAGAAACTAGAAAACATAAGACCAATATAGATCAAGGAATTGGATTCTTCAATTGCCACCACATGGCTACCTAGCAACAAAACTTGCACCTTTAGTTTGAGTCTTTAGTACATAAAAAATAATAAATTAATAATAATCTAATATTAATAAACTAATACTCATCACTATAATAAACTAAAATAAATTAAAATAACTAAAATAAACATTAATTAAACACTAATTAAATAATTAACAATATGTAATTAAGATTTTAAAACTACTAATTTTGGGGTTTAACATAGCCCCTAATTAGCCTTTGGCTAGTGCCTAATCATAAAGGTGAAAATAAAATAAAATAAAACATTAATAGATGTATAAGAAAATATAATTATTCCAAGATATATATATATATATAGGCATTCAAAATTTAACATATTGGAAACATGTAGAAAAAGATTAAAACAAAAATAAATTTGTCTATTGCCTAAATGTCCAAATGTTTATTTACTAATTATACCTATTCCTCTTTTGATGATAAATTTTTATTGTTTGATATGAGTTCACATAGAACTCGGTTAGGAAGGTCCTACCTAGGATTAATTAGACTTAACCTCGCCTCACAAGGTTTGCTTCATTAGGTGTAAGAATGTCTTATAAACTCAAGGTTTAAACCTTTCCTATGATTCAAAGATCTGAGATGCATTACTTACATCTAATTCATTCTCTAACTTGATCTTGGCTCAACTTTCAAGTTGGGTATGCCTTACTATCATATCGTTTATTAATTGGTTATCCCCTCCTCCTAATTAAGCTAATTTATTTAACATACCTAGGTTAATTATAAATTGTTAAAAAGAGATATGGTCAAAGAATATATCAAAAGCAAAAGTTGCCTTGGGTTTCATATATCCAGACCAAGAGGAAACCAAAGGCAATGAGTGAATGAGTGTTAGTATCCATCATTGGCTACCATGGTAGGGATCTCGACCATTGATGCTTATGAAAGGCATGATAGGAAACACAAAGAAAACCCATGCGCAAAAATATCAATAGTTAGAGAGATGACCGTGCAAGAGAAAATAGAAAGATAACACAACAAAAATGAAAAAGAGGAATAGAAAATGGTAAAAATGAGGTAAAAACAGAAGCAAAAAGAATAATAATGTGAAGGTGCCCATTAAGATATTGACTCTGGAGGAGTCACTCCTTCATTGCTAGTGTTATACCCTAGTTCTAAGGTAGTGGCACCTTGATTTGATTGGTAATTGTTGATTATCCCTTAAACACTTTGCTTACAAAAGGGGGTTCTTGTAGGATGCTTAAAATTATGATCTTGGAGAATTACCCTAATTGTAAGGTTCTTGTGGGAGTGGGGCTCATCCTCATGATTGAAAGTTCATGTGGGAACATTTTTTTCTTTTTTTTTCTTGCTTTTTTTTTCTTTTTTTTTTCTTTTTCTTCTTCTTCTCTCTCTCTCTCTCTCTCTCTCTCTCTCTCTCTCTCTCTCTCTCTCTCTCTCTCTCTCTCTCTCTCTCTCTCTCTCTCTCTCTCTCTCTCTCTCTCTCTCTCTCTCTCTCTCTCTCTCTCTCTCTCTCTCTCTCTCTCTCTCTCTCTCTCTCTCTCTCTCTCTCTCTCTCTCTCTCTCTCTCTCTCTCTCTCTCTCTCTCTCTCTCTCTCTCTCTCTCTCTCTCTCTCTCTCTCTCTCTCTCTCTCTCTCTCTCTCTCTCTCTCTCTCTCTCTCTCTCTCTCTCTCTCTCTCTCTCTCTCTCTCTCTCTCTCTCTCTCTCTCTCTCTCTCTCTCTCTCTCTCTCTCTCTCTCTCTCTCTCTCTCTCTCTCTCTCTCTCTCTCTCTCTCTCTCTCTCTCTCTCTCTCTCTCTCTCTCTCTCTCTCTCTCTCTCTCTCTCTCTCTCTCTCTCTCTCTCTCTCTCTCTCTCTCTCTCTCTCTCTCTCTCTCTCTCTCTCTCTCTCTCTCTCTCTCTCTCTCTCTCTCTTCTCTTTTATTCCTTTTTCTTTTTTTTTTCACAAGAAATTCAATATCTGACTGACTTCAACCATGAGGTTTTTGTGGGAGCCAATTTCATGTTGTAAGAGTAGCTCACATGGCTTGATATCGATAGATGCCTTTTGCTACCGGAGAAACTAGGTCCAATATAACACACCCCTTCAACCTTAGTGACTCAACCAATTAGGTATTTAATAGAAACCAAACACTAATAAGCATTATCCTAAACCAAGCTATTTAGCCACCTTGACTTATGAAACTTGTACTTAAAGAATATTGTTGAAAAACAATAAATTTTATTGTGTAATACACTTATTAATCCAAGGCTTACCCTTAGTTGGATTTTGGATTTAAACCTACTTATCTCAAGGAAGAAGTTGTCCTTCTCCCTTACATTTTAGATATGATGCTACTGAATTCTTTATAGTCCCAAGTAATAATAGAATTTCCTATTGCCCTCTACATTTTTCAAGGTAAAAGTTGTAGACTGTAAATACTAATTTATAGTTTATTCTATGACATAAGAGTCTTATTGAAGATTGAAGATTATTTTTAAGAGCTAAAACTTATAATGGATTGTTGTTATGTAATTCATCAATTATGGGATAAGTTGGGTCACTTAGTTGTATAAGCTTATCTTCTCCAGGTTCCTTAATGTGATGTTGATGCTATAACTTAAGTCTTTATCCATTGACTAAGAATGTAGTTGAGGAATCATTAATAGATGATATGAGAATGCTTTCATTATCATGGGGTTGGATAACTGAATAAGGGCCTTCCCACCTAGTTGTTAACTTCCTTAGAAATTTATGTAATCTCATATTGTAGAGAAGAACTTTATCACCTACAGAAAAGTGTTTTTTAAAGATATTCTTATCATGTAATGTCTTCATTTTTTTCTTTACAATTTTTTATTTTTTAAGAGCATGTAGTTGCATTTTGTTAAGTTCATGAAGTTGGTTGATTTGAGTGGCTTGGTTCATGTCTTTATCAAAGTCAAGCTATTAGGCTAATCATAAAGATTAATATTTAAGTGCAATAGGTAATAGACAGAACTTACCAAAAACTAATTGATAAGTGTTGGCGACCATTTGGGATGCAACCGCCAACGAGGGTCCTCGAACAGGATTTAGGTGCTTGCTAGTCTCTAGCAACACCAAGGCCCAAATACCTCCAAATATACTCAATAGTTAATGTGAATATGTGTGTGTGCTATTGTGGTCTGCTGTTGTGAAAAATGAAATGATTGGGTTGTGTGTAAAACTATAAATGACTTATCTTAAAGAGATTCAGCCAACTTTGCAAAGTACTGTGAGTCATTGGAAGTTCCTATTTTGTTCAATTGCCTAGTCTATGCAGTCCTTATAATACCTACTTGTAACAAATAAAGTTTTGCAAAAAAATTTGAGCACAACTCTGCGAATCTACTTTTAATTTTCCCCAGAGAAAGAGATAGTTCCACAAGAAAACTAGAAATAGAGCGAGATTTAATGGGAATAGAAAGAAGAGAAAAAGAAAGCATATTTGTGTAAAGATCTCAAATGTTTAAACAAGGTAAAATGATACGAGTAAACACTTCACAATAAAGCTATCCAAATTCAATAACTACGAATTGTTCAAACTTCTGAGGCTTAAATAAGCAATTTCTTCAAGACAATCCTACTATGATACCCAAAAAATTGCTGCATAAACTATCACGTACCAGACTCTATTTTGGCTAGATAATGGATGTTAACAATTGCATTCAATAAAACCTTCAAAAGAATTGACAATTTATGATTGAAATACCACATAGATTCACTTTAAAGATAAAAGAAGCTATTCTGGTCTTATCAAAATACCAAAGATTTTCTAAACCCTCTTGACTATTGAATTGTTCAACGGCTTGACTACATGCAGAGGCTCTCTTACAACAATCTCAATAGCAGTTCTTATACATTGCACAATAATAAAATTTACTACTAAAATGCTCTTAAGGTCAAAACACAAGCTCTTTTGTGGTAAAATTTTAATAGAAATTTTCTATCATGCAACAAGAACAATAAGAGCAATCTAAAAATCCCAAAATTACTTGCCAAGCATGATACTATCTAAACCACTAGCTAAACAATTTAAATAGAATAAAAAATAAACATAACTCACATGACTATGACAAAGAGGCTGAAATGTTGTCTTTAACAAGTTATCTTACAAGCAATCTTTCACAATTTCTTCTTTACAATCTTCCTCCAAGACCCNAACTTTACAAATATTTCTTTCATAAGTCACAACCTATATAATAATTTTATTAAATAAAGCCAAGATCTCCATACAATAAGCACTCCATTCAATTGTCATTTTATTTTTGTTGCATGTGAGAAAATATGCTAAAATTATTTTAAGCCACCAAACCATATGAAATTGGAATTTTATTTTGTTACTTCGATTTTGCACGTTCAGGTTTTATACTTGCTTTCAGCGATGACAGTTTTCTTTAGAATAAGCCATAACCCCAATTCATCGACTAAATAATCTCCTGGTGCCACTAATTCAGCTGTGCACCTGTCTCACTATGTCTTCGTGTCTCTGTAGTAACACTTGATGGATTGGTAATGACAATGATGAACGCGTTGGTGTCGGGCGCTACAGTGTTTGGTAATTTCTGTTTGCAGGTTCATCATTGCAAGAATCCAGATGTGAAAACATTTTCGTTGGCAAGATCGAGCAAAAAGTCTACAGTTAAGTGAACCATGGATTATGGGAGTCTTTAAAATGCTAGCCCCTGGTGAAGAACCCCATGAATCGTCATCTCTGGCATTTTCTCAAAAAAACTACATTGCATCGTCCATTCTGCCCTTACTGATATACCTAGTCACAATTGCATTCCATGAGACCACATCTTTTTTTGGTCAGTCTCCCAAAAACTGCTACAACAGAATCCATGGCATCACACTTGGAGTACGAAGAAACCAAGGCATTGCTCACAGTGAGGACCGATTCCAGTCCTTCGTTGATAACCAATGAATGAATCTACTAGTCGTGAGCAATTGATCTCCGATTCCTGCACACGCTTTAAGAACACCTCCGAATGTGAAGGCGTCAAGCCTGAAGCAACCCTGTTTCTGCATCTCGAAAAAAGCTTTAGAGCTCCTGATTCCATGAGAGTTGTAGAGCTTTCGGTTCTACCGGCGATGATTTCCTACGTGTACGCCTTTACCCTTGTCCGGTTGAGGCCAATTTGTGGATCGTCTTCCAATTGCAAGAGAACATCTTGAGAGGTGTACTTTTCTATGCTCTACATACGCTTCCGGTGTTCTTCTATTACCTCGTCCACGCATACGTTCAGCTTCTTGCTCACCTTTTTCATGCGGTAGACATAGCCTTGAAAATCAAACAACCCAAGCATGGAAATAAAATCGCCAAGATTCAACACACCATTGAGCACAAACAACTCCTCAATCATCTCTCGGAACTCCTGCAGCCCAATCCTGTGACCAGCCTTCTCATCCAAGTACCTCTTCCTAAAAACCGTGCAATTGATAATATTATTACTCAGCGTCGACATTTCAACTGGCAAGTTGATTGGCCCACCATGGATGACATAAATGGCAGAAATGGCACGTCTGACCTCCTCAACTTTGATATTTTCAGGTGCCTCCAAACCTCTTCACACCGAAGAGCTCCGTCCAGCAAATCTTTAAATTATTCATTNCATTAGAACCCTAAACCACAATTATCATTTGCTCCTGGAAACTACAAAAGAAAAATAAGATCTCCTTCAATAATCCGCAGTATACAGAGAGTGGAGCCTTCACATAAAAGGGCATTTGACTGACCGAAGCATGTCAAGCTTGCGCAGACCAGATTTTCTAATAATGAATAATTTAAAGATTTGCTGGACGGAGCTCTTCGGTGTGAAGAGGTTTGGAGGCACCTGAAAATATCAAAGTTGAGGAGGTCAGACGTGCCATTTCTGCCATTTATGTCATCCATGGTGGGCCAATCAACTTGCCAGTTGAAATGTCGANAAAATTTTCCATGATTTTATTGACAAAATGGGTTTCATGATCACTAATGATCACTCGTGGAGTTCCAAAACATGTTAAAATATTTTCTCTAAGGAATGCTACAACAATCTTAACATCATTTATTGGGCTGGCTTTTGCTTCTACCCATTTGGTGACATAGGTGATACAAACCAAAATGTATTGACATCCATTAGATGGTAGAAATTGTCATAAAAAGTATATACGCCACATATCAAATGGTTCTGTTATTAAAATTGAATGTAAGGGCATTTCATGTCTTTTTGTTATGGCTCCTATTCATTGACATTTATTATGTTCTTACATATACTTATGTGCATCTTTAAAAACTAAGGGCCAATAAAATCCACTTTAAAGGATTTTGATATCAAAGTGGCCACCTCCTAAATCATCATGGTACATTTGTAGAATTTCTTGTTGTTTATTCTTAGCCACACATTTTCTTGGTATGTTATCCTTATAGATTTGATAGAGATATGGACTATTCCAGATGTACCTAGATATGGTGCATAAGAAAGATTTCTTTTCTTCCTTAGTCCAATTGGTAGGGGTTTTCATAGTGGCTAGATAGTTAGCTATATCAGCAAACTAAGGATCCTTTCTTGTAGAAAAAAGTTGTTCATCAAGAAATTCATCATGAAACACTCGTGTTTGATTCTCATTAGTAGTTTTTATCCTTGAAAGATTATCTACTACTACATTTTCCTTCCTCTTTTATCTAAAATATCTAGGTCAAATTCTTGGACTAATAAGAACCATTTCATTATTCTTGAATTTTCTATTTTTTGGGTAGCTAATAATTTAATGGCTGAATGATTAGTATATACTCTTGTTTTATATGCTATTGAATAATATTGAAATTTATCTAAAGCATATACAATAGCTAATAATTCTTTTTCTATAGTTGTATAGTTTACTTGGGCTTGGTCTAAACTTTTGGACACTAATAAATCACTCATGGTTTATGATCAATGTATTGTCCTAAAATTGCCCCTACTGTGTCACTAGCATCATACATTAGATCAAATGGATAAACCCAATTAGGTGCATTTAATATAGGGGCTATGGTTACTCATTTTTTCAATTCCAAGAATGCTTCTTGATAGTCATTAGTCCAAAAAAATGAAACATCTTTTGCTAAGAGCATGTATAATGGTTTAGCAATTTTTGAAAAGTTTTTGATAAACCTTCTATAATACCTAGCATGTCCTAGAAAAGATTGAAGAGTATTTAAATTAGTTGGAGCTGGAAGTGTAGATATGACTCTTATTTTCTCATCATCTATCCTTATCTCATCTTTAGAAATAACATGTCCTACAATAGGCCACTTGTAACCATTAAGTAACTCTTTTCCAAACTTAGTTTTAAATTTTTATCAATACATCCATCTAAGACATGTTTGAGATGTTGTAAAGTTTCTTTATAAGTATTCCCATAGATTGAAAAATCATCCATAAAAAATTCAACATAATCTTCTAACATATTAAAAAATATTGAGATCATGGCTCTTTGGAAAGTAGAAGGTGCATTAGAAAGGCCAAAAGACATACATTTATAACCAAAAGTTCCATAAGAACATGTATAGCTTATTTTATGGTGGTCTTCAAGGGCAATGACTACTTGATTATAACCACTAAATCCATCCAAAAAGTAATAATATTCATGTCCTTCTAATTTTTTCAAAATTTGATTTATGTATGGTAATGGAAGATAGTCTTTCTTTGTATTTTGGTTTAACCTTCTATAACCTACACAAACTCTCCATTTTCCATCCTTTTTTGGTACTATAGTAATGGGGCTTACTCATTCACTATTAGCTATTGGATAAATTATTCTTTCTTTCCAAAGTTTTAAAATTTCATCCTTAACAATTTGTTTTAAGGCTATATTAATTCATCTTGGGGGAATTCTTACAGGTTTTACAATGTCCTCTAGATAGATATGATATTGGTAGATGTTGGGTGAGATTCCTTGGTGAAGGTCCTCATAACTCCATGCAAATGCCTTAGAACTTTTAATAATTTTCTTTCTTGCTCATTAGTAAGTTGGAAATTTATTATTAATGGTTTATTATGATCTAGGAAAACATGCTTAAGTGTACTAGGTAGTTCTCTAAGATCCAAGGAATCTTTATTTGTTCGTAGAATTATTTTTCCAATATTCCCTAAACCCAAATTCAAAATCTGGTCGAGGAGATCTTATTATTCTTTAGTTGAGGGATCTAATGGTCCTTCCTCAAAATTATTTAACACTAAGATTTCCCTATCTTGTGCCATTGCTGAAGTGGGTAAAGTGTAGAGCATTTTTGCTTCCTTCAAGTCTACATTTAAACAGTCTTCTTTTACCTTATCATATATATTTAGTGTAAAAGTAAGATTGGCAAAGAAAAGTTGAAGTTGTCCAAATCTACAATTAATTACCGCATCAGTTGTTGCTAACCAAGGTCTACCTAATATAATAGGAAAATAATTAGGATCTTTTACTTCCAAAACAACAAATTCAATTGGGTATTTTCCTTTTTCTACATCAATTATCAAGTCCTCTACTATTCCTATGGGTTTTACATTTGAACCATTAGCTAATGATATTGTCATGTTTACTCCTTTAATATCTTGTATATCAAGTGACCTAGCCATTTCAAGAGGCATGATATTAATGTTGGCTTCTAAATCCAATAGGGCATTTTCAATTACTTGGACATTTATTTTGATTGGGATGGTAGGGACTCCAGGATCTTAGTATTTTGGAATCTCATGATTTTGTATAATTTGAGAAAGATTGTCAACCAAATAAATTTGTTTAGGAATTTTTTTACTTTCTTTTCCAAGTGCATAATTCTTTTAAGTATTTGGTGTAAAGAAATGTGTCTTTTACTATTTATTCTAAAGGGATATGCAAATACAATTTACTAAACATTTTTTCAAGATGGGCTTTAGTTGTAAAATCCTCTTTCAATCGTTTAGGGAAATGAGGTAAAACTGGTTGCCTAGAAAGTAATGGTTGTTCTTTTTCCCTAGTTGGTTGATCTTCCTCATTTACTATTTGTGGCTGAATTTATTCTTGTGTCCCTACCTCCTAAAATCTCACCTTATTTTGGGGTTTAGGTTCAATTGTTTTTCCACTCCTTGTAGTGATAGAATGTAATTGCTATTTACTCTTTCTTAAGATGTAGGATTTGGTTAAGCTTGGGATGGTAATTCATTTTCTGTTAAGTCTTGAAATCTCCTTCTAGTCTCACTCATGAATTGTCTACTTTCTTCTATGAAGGAAGTAAGGCTTTAGATAAGTTTATCCAAGTGTTCATTAGTAGAATTCTTAAATGGCCTAAAGTTATTTTGAGGATATTGTTGTTGGTAAAATGGTCATTGAGGATAAGGTTGATTTAAAGGCAATCATCTTAGTTTTATTCCCACTTTGAGGTGTTAACATGAATAATGTCTTAAGTGGGTAATCAGATCCTGATGAGCCACGATATCGAGGCTACGATATTGCGTTCGTGATATCGAGTTCGCGATATTGGATCCTGCTAAGCGATATCAGACATCCAATATTGGGGCCTGTCTCCTTGCTTATAAATAAGAGGCAGGTGCACTTGATTTGGCAGTTAGTTCTTAGTTCCTTACCTGAACTCTTGTAGTTTTCCCCTCTTAGAGTTAGAATTATTTTTGAGTGCCCACAATAGGCGTCATAAATTGAACAGATCTTTATTCGAGCATTGTGTACCTAAGCACACCTTGTGTCTAGAAATAAAGATGAATTTTGTGATAAACCTTGCAGCATTTAGAATAGCTTATCTCTCACCCTTAATGCTATTTATAGTGCTTTAATGCTTTCATTAGTTAATTAATGTTGCCTTTTTCGATTCGTTAATTTTCACAAGTAAGCACCCTTAGTATAACCACTTTGAGCATGCATGGAACACTTGATAACCTAGGAATGATTAGCGTTTGGTAATCCAAGGAGTGTTACACTGGTTCAGGATGTGTACAGAAAGTGGGAGTAGATGCTAGTGTTACGACTAGTTAGGACCTAGCTGATTAGTTAATTTAAATTAGTTATTCAATTACTTCACTTCTTCTCTCTTTAGCACTAGGACATAAAACATAAAAATCATAAAAGTCATATACCTCAAGTTTACTTAACAATACAATCGTGCCATATGAGTAAGATTGGAAAGATAATGATTGCCTAACCCATCCTTGTTTTGTGAAGGTGCATAAACACTTAGTCCTTGGAGTTCGATTGGATCACGTGTAACGCTATCTCACCATTCATCATTGGCGCTGTTGTAGGGGACTTTGTTGTTTGTGCGCTAATTAGAACTTAGGAATCTTCCCATCGTTGGAATGAACCCTTAGGGTTGGTTATCTTAAAATTATTAAAAAAGAGAAGAGAAAAGTGTGGCACACTAAAGAATTAATCATGTCTCCTTCTTCATATGAGAGTGTTTCATTGCCTAGGTTTGACACAACAAACAATCGGAGGTGTAGTACACATGATGATCCACCAGTGCCCCAATAGTTTCGTGTAGTATACATTCATCTTGATGAGTATATGAACAACTGCGTTGGCGTGATTTAGAAGGTAACATAGTGTTACCGCTCGATCGTTTAGTCCCAAGCATGTTTCTTCATGCTCTTACACGAATTGGTATGTAGCACTTACAGGCAAAGTACGTTGTGCATGAACACAACTTGAGAGAGTATCGACCCATAGAGGCACAACGTCAAAGAGACTTACAACAGGAGAGACATCATAAATATATGAAGCGGAAGTGATCTCAAGATGTTCTGTATGTCCTAAGTAAAAATGAGGGTGATGAACCTACCTTAGGAGGTCTTCCACAAAATGATGTTCCTCGCATTAACTTCAATTAAGGGGTTGTGTATCAAAATATTCACTCAACTATCCATAACCCAGATTTTGGTATCGACGGACCCAAAGGATCCAAAAAAGAAACAGTGAGTGGCAAAAACATAGAAAATGAGTAGCAAAAACTCAAGTTGTTTCCATGCACACTGATCAAGGAAGTAGAAAGTTGGTATCGATCCTTAGAACTAGAATCCATTCGTTGATGGAGTACCATGTTAGAATTGTTCAATGATAAGTATCAAATGTACTTCCAAGTGTCCAACCTATGAAAGCAAATCCAAGGATGGAAACAAGGAGGACACGAACCCATGGATGCTACCATGGGCCGATATTATGCATTATTACATCGTTGCCCTAGCCATGGTTACTCACAGAGGGAACAACTACACCATCTCGTAGATAGACTTAGGCACGAAACACGAAGAACCCTTGGGACTTATGCCCAAGGAAGACTATCTGAGCTTAGAGCCCATCAAGTACAAAGATTGTTGGAGCAAGTTACCAAGGAGGAAGGAGAGTTAAGGAAAAGAAAGAGTAGGGAGGAATACAATAGAGATCCTTCCCTCTGAAAGAAGGGAGTTAGATTTTGTAAGGATGAAGAAGAGTCACCACTTGAAGAGATGGTGAATAGGAAAACTTTGCCCATTCAAAAACTTGCATAAGAAGTATCAGCAAAGGTGGACCAAATGTGGGACTTCCTAGATAATAGATTTCAAACCATTCTCAAAATAGTAGAGGAGTCTAAGGAACCAAGTAGTGACTAAGAAAGGAGAAAAAAGAAAGAAATTGAACATGCACGTAACAAAGGTAAGGGTAAAGCTGCCATCGTCGAAGTGGTTGTGGATTCAGATACAGATAATGATGGTGAATGTGAGATATGTCAATATGACCATTGTAAGGGATGTTGCTCAGGAATCTCACATCTGCAGGAGTTTGGGGTGTACACACTAAACCCATGATTAAGCAGACAACAAACACCCTGAAGGTTACCTTATCCTCAAGGTAGCCCAAGATAGTTCCACCAACCCTTGATGTATTATCCAAGTGGAACTCTACCACAACCAAATGAATAGTATTAATAGTGGCAACACCCACAATCATGGAGAATGACACCACCATGTCAATAGTACACTTACCATCAACCTGACCCATATGGATACTACGTGCAACAGCCAATCTCTCCACGTGACTCTACTAGTCACGTTACTCCTCAGTCTTATTACCAAACCCATGAGTACTATAGAACTCCTCCTAGAGGAGAGGTTTCACAAACATACTATCCTTCTTATCCGACTGCACCTCTTCCACCCTTAGCTTCATTACCACCTGCTCCAGTTATGTAGGGTGAGCTCCCTACCTAGTTGCAGCAACGTAATGCTACAAGGGCTATCAATCCTTAACTTACTATTGGTTTAGACAATCGCATAAAAAAGAGATCTTTCTTTAGACCCAATAGTCCAACTAAGTTCTTGCAACCACAAGAGGCAAATTCTCCAAATGCCTCACCACCATTCGAATCTTCAGAGCTTCCTTCAAACCAAAGATCGCACTTAACGCACACGGTCATGTTGACTCATGCAATTACCGATTGGATTAAAGTTGGCTATCTTCCTAGGAAATTCTCTGATCCCAGAAGTCCTCTTATATATTTGCAAATCATTGGGAGTGAACCTTGCAAGGCTCTTTTGGATTCAAGTTTTGGTGTTAACTTAATCTCTCAAGAAATGTACAAAGCCTAGAACCTACCTCCACTAAAAAAGAGTAACATATGTTTAGAGTTGGCTGACCAATCCATCACTGTCCCATTAGGACTAGTGGAGGACATTGTCACCACTGTTTGTGGGTGGTCGTATTTAGCCGATTTCCTAGTGATTTAAGTCAACAATTGTAAGGGGGACTTCCCAATCATAATGGGAAGAGCATGGCTAAGCACACTTGACACACTTCTAGGAATACATGATCTTTTCCTAGAAATATCAAAGGAAAATACATTTGGAAAGATTGAGAAGAAGAAAGCTCCATGCATCACATATATTGACACAGGGTGTAGTTGCATGTAGAAGTCCTGGTTTGTACAATGTTTAACATTGCCTACATGCAACTAGTGTGCACCAATAACTAACATACAAAGATGCCTGTATGTAGTAGCCACAAGACAAGAAGGTACCTAGTGGCTAACAACTGACCAAGAGAACAATTCAATTATATGCATGGAACCAATTGAAAGCTTGACTTGCACCTACATTGATAGCATAGATACATTAGAGTAAGTCCATTGCCAATTTCCAAGTCCTGACATCGAAAATATCAATTGGGGGGAAGTAGGAAATCCTTGATGAGTTTAAGCAAAAGCCCCTTGAGTTAAAATTGTTGCCCACCGGTATGGAGTATACATTTCTCAAAAATGGAAAATCAGTAATCATTAATGCTAAGCTTGCTTCTTAACAAAAAGAAAGACGGTTGAAAATGATAAAAAAATGGTCAAAAGCCTTTGCTTGGTCATATCTCAAATTATCTGGAATAGATCCTAGGATATGCCAACATAGAATTTACACTGACCCCTCCATGAAACCTTGACAACAACCACAGAGGTGACTGAACCCAAAGCTTAAGCAAGTGGTTAAAGAAGAAATTGAACAACTTCTAAAAGCTGGGTTCATCTATCCCATTGCTGATAGTGAATGAGTTAGTTCATTGGTCATTGTGCCCAAAAAGGGAGGTAAATGGAGGGTGTGTATAGACTTTGGGCTACTGAACATGGCAACATTTAAAGACTACTTCCCATTGCCATTCGTCGACCAAGTCTTAGATACCATTGCAAGGCATTGCTACTATAGTTTTCTAGATGGTTATAGTGGATATAATCAAATTCAAATAGCACCAGAATACCAAAGCCAAGACTATGTTCACAAGTCCTTGGGGGACATTTGCATATAAGAAGGTGTCGTTTGGCTTGTGCAATGCCCTAGCAACATTTCAAAATTTGGTTCTAAGTATCTTTTAGTAGCAAATAGAAAATGGTGTGAAGGTCTTTATGGACGACTTCTCCACCTATGGAGTGGACTTTGAACAAGCATTAGACCAATTAGAGTAAGTACTGAAACAATGTGTAGAAACCAACTTAAGGCTCAATTGGAAAAAAAGCCATTTAATTGTCCAAGAAGGCGCTGTATTAGGGCACAATATTTCACAAACAAGGATAGAAGTAGATCTTGAAAAGATTAAGGTCATCCAAGGAATCACTCAGCAACTTGAAACTATAAAAGACATTCGATCATTCCTTGGACATATTGGCTATTATAGACGCTTCATTGAGAACTTTTCAAGGATTGCAAAACCTTTGGTAGAACTAATGAAGAAGGATGTACCTTTTGAATGGACCAAGGAATGTGAGCTAGCCTTCCAAACCTTAAAATAGAAGCTTGTAGAAACACCTCTTCTACAAGCTCCTAATTGGTCTGAACCATTTTACATAATGATTGACACGTCCAACTTTGCCTTAGGAGCTATACTTACACAATTAGATGACCAAAAACATCCCTATTACATCCACTATGCAAGTCGAAGTATCACTGGTGCACAACTCAATTACATCACAATGAAAAAAGAGTTAATGGCTGTGGTGTTTGCACTAGAAAAATTTAGGCACTATGTATTGGGCTATAAGATATTTGTACATACGGATCATAGTGCAATTCGGTTCCTAATGAATAAACCAATGGTAAGCCCTTGCATCATATGATGGCTCGTGATCTTACAAGAGTTCGATCTTATGATGATTTATTGTAAAGGCATCGCGAATGTTGTTGCTGATCATTTATCTCAGTTGCGATGGGACAACAAAGAGGATGAATATCCAGTTTTTGACCATTTCTCTAATGAACTCCTCTTTGCAAGTAAGATAAATAATCACTTACCCACTGATACAAATTGGTATAGTAGCATTCTCACTTATCTGCTTACACAAGAAACATCATAAGGGTTAGACGTTAAAAAGAAACAATAGTTTCTTCACTGAGCCAAATATTTTATGGAAATCAATGGACACCTTTATAAGGTATGTCCTGATGAGTTAGTTCGATGGTGTGTTCCTGATGTAGATCAATTGCAAGTTCTCCAAGACGCTCGTGAGGGTCCTTGTGGGGGTCATAATGTGGGGAGACAAATAGCCACAAAAATATTTCTTGTAGGATATTATTGGCCTAAATTGTTCCATGATGCTCATCATTTTGTCCAATCTTGTGAGCATTGCCAATGTGATGGAGAAATAACTGCTAGAATGGAGGGTCTGCAACAATGGATTCAACCTTTAGAACCTTTTGACATATGGGAAATTGATTTGATGGGGCTTATTACACCAATGTCCAATTGAAAAGCCTACATTGTTGTTGCTGTTGACTATTTTACCAAGTGGGAAAAAGCAACTACTGTTACAGACTATACATCATCCACCACTGCACGATTTGTTCAACAACAAATTATAAACAAGTTTGGCGTGCCTTGTGCAATTATTTCTAACAATGGTAGACATTTTACAGGTTTGACATTTTGAAAGTTAATGCAACGTTTAGGAGTTGAGCACAAACTAACTGCAACATACCATCCTCAAGAGAATGGTCAAGCCAAGGTCACCAATAGGGAGATCACAAAAATATTGACATGAACCATTAGCAAGTATAGGCAAGATTGGAGTAGCAAACTGAACAATGCTCTTTGGGCATACCACTCCACATGGAAACTCCCTATAGGCTACTCTCCCTTTGAGTTAGTGTAAATTAAATTTCTGCTGCTTCCTATTCAAGTGGATCTCCATACACTATCCACAGCATGTGACCTTAACCGTGATCTCTATCTAGCATAAAAAGAATGGTTAATGAACCTTAACTTACTAGATGAGAATCGACTAGCTGCCCTATCATCTAATGAACTGCATAAGGCCTTTAACAAACAACATCATGACCTAAGGATTAGGAAAGTCAAATACCAACCGAGAGATAAGGTTCTTTATTGGAATCCCACACATGTACTACAACGAACTAAATTTCAAATGTTGTGGGAAGGACCTTATATCATTCATGAACCTTTTCCTTCAAGGGCCATGATGCTCTACAAACCTGAAAGCTCGAATAAGAAGTTATTGATTAACATCCAACAAAACAAACCCTTCCATGAGCCTAAAATAGCTAGTACTAATACTACCTCTGTTGGTGGACAACCTTGCTCATTATTTTGGATCTCCTCCTTCCAATTCAGTCAGGGGGGAGATGGCCACCAATGCTAACCATTCTAAGCCCTTAGTTCCTTTACCTTTTTTGTTTTACACATTGTTCATCTTTACTTATTTTTATTTTACACCATCATTAACATTTTTACTATTTCTTTGTTTGATTTATTCTTATTCATCACATAATAAGTGCTCACAATGGTGGATTGTATTATAATAAGTGTTGATTGCTAATGTTTGGTTTTTTACCTTTGAATTTCAATGTTGATGCTAAGATATGGTTTCTTTTGATAAAATAGGCAATGAGTCCATGTCACCCAATTATCCATGCAACTCTATGGTCTCCCTTGTTTGGGAAATGTACTGTCCTTTTTTAAAGAAAACTTATTAATGAATCGGTGCCTTAGTACTCTTCGAACCAAGGAAAGATTCAAATGGATGGAAAGGATGTGACCTCAAGGGGATTCCACGCATTTGTGCTAGTTATTCTCTAGGGTACTTGAATTTTTCTGATAAAGTCCTCTGCCATTCTGCTATTGACTAATATATTAGGAAGTTGACTAAATCAAATAAGTATTTGCATGGTGTGGTTCTCACAAAAAAAAATTGGTGAGAATTCAAAGCACACCTTGTAGACATAATAAAGAAACATGGGCTACAAGCATTGGTTATGGCACTAGAAAGACATGTTACCCATGCCTGAAGGTTCCCTCTAACTAAGGCCCATTCTCACTTCCTGCTTCTTTCCTTGTTGGGATGGTGGTGGCTCTGTGGATGCATTCTTGTTACTTCGGGAGGATGGGTTGGTCAAGTGTGTTGATGTGAGGTCATTGGATGTAGATAGTTGAATCTAGATTTGGACAGAATTTTATTAAGTCACATTTACCACATATTACACACGAGACTTTACATAACCTAAATTTTTGGGATTCCATTCCATTCTCTCCTCTCTTTCCATATTACTTTCCACATTCCACCTCATTGCCACTTTTATGATAAGTCTATATCTTGGTTGGTGCATTGTTAGTCTTCGGTAAAACACTTGTGGGTAAGTTCTTAACCTTTGTTTCCATATGTCATTTCGAGAGCCTACAAACTCTTTGGTTTGTAGGTTTATTAGGGCATTTAGGGCATTAGCTTGCTATTGGGAGGACCCACTGGCATTCCTTTTTGGTGCAATCGTTAAGCTTGTTCCCTTCAACATTTCTTGCAATCAACTATTTCTCATACACCCCATCAATGACATCCATTTTTGCTTTTGTTTTATTGGCTTCACCTTTTTATTTCTCTTATCATTCTTGTTCTTTAAATTTTTTCACCCTATTGCTACCAGAGGTTCGCTCTTAGTCGTGGGGGCCTTGTCACATATTTTTCCATTCGATAATTATCTTACCCATACACCTTGGGTAGTTATCATTCATAAACGTCTAACCCAGTATCTGCCATACCCACAACCTTGTTGATGTGCTTTATATTGAGGTAAGGTATTAGTTGCATTAGGTTTTATCTACCCTTGCTAATCCGTGAGTGTGTTGTGTGTGTGCAGATGGAGACTACACGAATAATGGACTAGGATAAGAGGGAGCACTCAGGATGGACTGGAGCCAGAGCATTTACACAAGGAACAAGTTTGGACATGTGGCTATGGATGAACAACAGTGTGCACAGTCTCAACATTAGTAGAAACATGCCTCATTCTCTCTCTCTCTCTCTCTCTCTCTCTCTCTCTCTTCAACCTATCGAATGAGGGTCTAGATTTCATCTATGTATAGTGTTCACCATAATGGGCATGAATACCAATGCTGTAATATATTTGTCAATCCATTCCCTGGGTACTCTAAGTCTGTCATCCCATGTCATCATCAATTGTCATTCAATTAATCATCCCATACCTTCCCACTATTTTGTAAGGAACTCAAGGATGAATTTTCATTCAGTTGTGGGGGTATGATGAGCCGTGATATCGGAGCTGTGATATCAGGTTTGCAATATCGGATCCTACTAAGCGATATCGGACATCCGATATTGGGGCCTATCTCATTACCTATAAATAAGAGGTGGGTGCACTTGGTTTGGCAGTTAGTTCTTAGTTCCTTACTTGAACTCTTGTAGTTTCTCCCTCTTATAGTTAGAATTATTTTCGAGTGCCTGCAGTAGGAGTCATAAAGCGAAAAAATATTTATTTGAGCATTGTGTACTTGAGCACACCTTGTGTCTAGAAACAAAGATGAACTTTGTGATAAACTTCCTAAGGATTTGTCTTGGGCAGGGTTGACTAATTGGAACATTGGAACTCAAATTACCAAAGGAGAGAGGAATTGAACCTAAGGAAAATGGGAAAGGTGTATGATGTGAAGATGATCCCATTGTGTAAGTAGAGGTTACTATTGGGGTTACTATACCATTTGGTATAGAAATAGAGACTAGTAATGAAGCTTGTAAATTCAAAGTACTCACTACTTGGGTAATACCTCTAATTGTGGTTACATAAGTTGAAATTAGAATGGTACTTAGATTTTGAGACCTTGCCCTCATAGTTGAACTCATGGTTGTAGTTGGAATATCAAACAGAGGATTAACAGATATGGAAAAATTATGTTATGTTTTTTTCTTTTGGATTTTGTGTTGTCAAAGGGGAAGAAAAATCGAATCTTGATTGTATTGGTTCCTCTTGGTCTTGTTTTTGAGTGACTTTTGTATGTTTATAAAGGCTAAGAGTGTTTCTAGAAGGTTGAATTCATGTTGGTTTCATTTAACCCCAACATTCTTCATTGGCACATTCATGGGCTACCATTCCTAAGAATTTACAAATTGATTTAATAACTCCTACTATTGTGGCTTTAATTGTAACTTTTTAAATAGTTTCAACTAGTTGTATGATAAGAGGAGTTGATTCCTGGGATTTTTCCTTGTTTTTGGATTTTTTAATTATAGAAAAATAAGTAAAAGAAACCATTTCTCAAATTACTTAAATACAAGAAACATAAAATAAAATAAAATGTACCTAGAATATGAAATTACAAAATGAAATTAAAACATATAAAACTCTTGATGATGATTAATTTTGCCAACCTCCTCGGCAAAGGTGTGAAATTGATGAGCCAAGCAAAATTCGATGTTGGATACCTTTAATATTTATATTCGTTTCTTTCATTGTAGAAATTGTCATCTTGTCTATGACTAATCAGTGGGTCGTATCTCATGGAGGAGCAATTTAAAGTTAAAAGATAATTAAGACATAAAACCAATGATTAGATTTAGATTCAATTAAGAACACCACACTTACGGTTGTCACCCATAAGTAAAATCAACAATATTCACCTTAACTTCTAACATTAAGTTCAAAGATGAATACAATCAATTAAACCAAATTGAATTTAAATAAATTTATGAGAAATATGAAAGATTACAAAGGAGACATCACCTAATTTGCACCCCTACTCTATTGTCTCTGCAATGCAACAACTTCACAATCTTAAAACATTATTGGCTATTAATTGCCACAAAGCATCAAAACTCGTCCTTCATAATTTTGTGCATATACAAAAATTATAATTTGGTGTGGTTCTCTCAATAGTAGCCTCTCTTTGTTTCTTCAATCATTTTTTCAATTCTCCCTCCTCTTTGTTGCATATGGCTAGGGTATTTATAAGGACTAGTCTAGCACATGGGGAGCCACCACTCGTGTGTAATGGCCATGGCAATAATGTCCACTATAATGTCCATCACCACCACCCATGCAGGTAACATTCATTGTAACATCCATCACCACCACCTGTGCAGGTGATGTTCATTATCATATTCATTGATCACATGACAAATAAATGTGTAGGTCCCACCACCCATGCACAAGTAACGATTACAGGAATATGCAACAAAAAAGTACTACTAGGGTAGTTAGTATATATAGAGAGGATCATACTAGCAATACTTAAGGTAAATCTAGAAAATGTCCTTTTTTCAGGTTAAGTTCAAAAAAGACTGGTAGAACAAGAACTTCATCCAATTAAGTTTCTTCTATAGTAGATCATTAGACAATCACCATGCTCCTACAATAATCAAATCAAAAAATTACAATTGTCATGTTACCTAATATAGTATTAGATTAGATAAAGGTAAGAGCACTTCCCAAGAAAAGAATAGACCCTAGAAATCCTCTGATTTATTTGCAAATTGCTAAAATCTCATCATGCAAAGCTCTATTAGACTTAGGTTCTAGAGTTACTTGAATATCAAGAAACATATAAGGCATGGAACCTACCACCATTAAAGAAGTGTAACATAAGACTAGAGCTTGTAGATCAATCATTTACCATTCCTTTAGGACACATAGAAGATGTGATGACCATTATCAATGGGTCATTTTATTGAGCAAACTTTCTTGTAATTGATGTGAAGAATGATAAAGGAGAATTTCCTATCATCATGGGGAGAGCATGGCTTAGTACAATTGATGCTAAGATAAGGATGAGAGACTTTTCCTTGGAAATATTCAAGGAAGATGTGCAAGGAGCCACATAGATGCAAAGAATTCCATATGATAAAGAAGGATGTAGTTATGGACCGAAAGTTCAAAATTTTAACATGATCCTTACACCAACCCATAAAAAACAAGTGTGTACACAAAAAGAAAAAATGGTCACTAAACCAAAAGCCACCAAATGGTTACGAATTGAGAACATAAAACTCCTTAAAATATGCATAGAAACATCCAATTTACTTATTAACTCCTACCTCAAGAAAATGATCCAAATCTAGAACTTACAAAAAGATATCTTAAACCATGACCATATATTAATAATAAGTAGTGAATATGGAGACTTAAAATCTAAAATTAAGAATAAACAAGAAAACATAGTTAGATTTCTAAAATGGAAACATTATCATGTCCAACAAAATATGTATCTTCAAAAGATCATCATTAGTATCACATGGGATAATAAATGAAAATCTAAATTACTAAGGATGGTAAAAAAGAAACCTAAAGTGTATGATCTTGGGAAGCTAGGGTCAATGATGAGTGACGAGATACCCCTACACTCAACCATATGAATACGAGTGTTACACACGCGATTCGGTTGAACTCCGCAGACAGACTAGTTGTGGCATCTAGACAGTTAGCCTAGGTCGCAGTTTGCTGTCTTCCCACCTGGACTAGTATTATCTTTGTCACGTATGGTTTAGTCCAGAGTGAGGTGTATGATGTGGTTTCTAATCTAACGCTACTCCTGAAGGCAGTGGAAAGTAATATTAACTAATCTAGGAGAGAGA
>MNCI01026541.1:88969-100799 GCA_015680685.1 Gnetum montanum
ACAAAAAGATAAAACAAAAAGTTGAAAAATGAAAAACTGGAAAACAAAAACTTGAAAAATTAAAGAAAATTGAAAAATATTTATCAATCCTACTAGTTATTAGAATGGGGGGTATCCCCCATAACTAAATGGTTGAGGATGGCAAGGATTAATAAATGAAAGATAAGGATCCTTGCATGTTGGAAGTATTGGGGCCTGGTCATACTTACCCCATCGGGGTTCACACACTTGATTATAATGAGCATAGTGGGGCAATTTATACGATGTAGTTCCTGGATAACGAGTTGATCCACTATGATGTTTGAGACCGTTAGATGGTATGCAAGAATCGGGTTGTGACTCTCCATTTCTGTGTTCATTGGGTCATATTGTTGTTGGAGTGTGAGTTGGTGGTCTTGATGAAGTTACATGAGGCGTTGGGTTCAAAGATAAGGGTGCACCACAGTGTTGGGTTTGTGCTGAGTTGGAAGGATGCTTTTGATGTTGCTGAGGTTTCTCACTGCTGTTGGAAGTAGTAGCACAAGTGATGTTTGTGGGTTGTTGCTGTGGTGCAGGTACCTTAGGAACAATTGGTGGCACTGTGGAAGGAGGGAAAGGATGAGAATGTTGAAAGTTAGGAGGAGTATAAGGTGCACAAGGTGGTGGTTGTGTTGAAGGTATGGGATGGTAGTATTGAGGAGAATGGTACTATGGTGAGATAAAGTGCGTTGGACCAATTGAAGAAACAGGATGTTGAACAAGATAAGCATTTGGATTCAGATGATGTGAAGGGTGACTCCAATCTAGTGGTGGTCTCCCCCACAACTGGGATTGTTGCCACTGTGATTGAACACAGTATCTTTGTACGAACTCTGGATGTAACGTGTTCCCCCAATGCTCATGTAAGTGTGACAAGATTGGGCATTAGCCTTTGGGGTGATCGTATAGGCATATGTTGCATACATACGTATGATTGGTAGTTGAGCTCTTATTTTCTTTATCCCTTCTTTTTGATTGTCTAATGTTTTGTCCTACTTCTTGGGTTGTCAAAACTCTATCTCCAATAACATTAATAAATTCTCCACACTTTTGATACGTCCATTCCAACATCTTATTGATCTTTGCCTCGACTTCTTCTAATGTTTGTTGTGTTGGCAAAGATGATGTTTCCACCTTGAGATTGGTTGATTTCTCCGTTTTATGATCATGGACCTTTATTAAGTTGAAATTTTGGTCCCATTGATGTTTTTCAACACTCTTCCATCTAGCTAGTTCTCCTTCTTATTTTGCTACCCACTTAATAAGCTCTTGGACTTGATGGGCTTGTAGTTCGTATAGTTGACCTTGGGCGTACATTCCTAAGGTCTGTCTTATTTCATTACGTAGCCCATCAATGATATGGTACATTAGCCTTTCCTCAAAAAAGCCATGGCTTGGATAGTTGTTTAACAATGCGTAATATATTTCTAAGGCCATGTCCAAGGGTTCATGTTGTGCTTGTTTCCATCCTTGGATTTGTTTCCTCAAGGCTGACACTCTTACATAGGTTTGATATTTTTCGCTAAAGAGTTCTACCATTGTTGACCAGTGTCGTATCAAATTTGGTTTTAACGATCTATACCATTCTTTTGCTTGGTCAACGAGTGCCATAGGGAAGAGTTTAAGTTTTTACCACCCGTTATCAATGTTGTTCCATGCGCAAGCATCGTAGAAGGCTTGTAAATGTTGATACAGATCAAAGTCATAGCTTAAGTGTGATGAGCATTCGTTCCTTAATTATCCATACACATCTTGGACTTCATGCACGACTACCATTGGAATTACCAAGCGTAGATCCTAGGTACGCTACCGGGTTACCAAGTAGTCACACTTAAATGCTCGTAATCAAGTCATACTCATTCTGCGGTTTAGCGTGAGTTAAGGGTGAGAGAGATTAACTAGAAAAACATTAAATAAAAATTAAATAAATAATTAATCTAAGTGAATGCTGCAATGATGAAGTAATCTCGATCTTTATTTCCGGTCATGTGCGTGTCCAAGTACATCACACTCGAATAAGGATGCCGTACAATTACAATCACCACACTGCAGGCATACACTGGAAAATAATTCTATCTTTGGAGGGATAAAACTGCTAAAGTTTCGCTAAGGTCTAAATCTAAGTTGCCTAAAACTGGGAAAGCTGCTTCTTATTTATAGACATTGCAGCGAGCCACAATATTGTGGTCGCCCTAAATGATGACTCATCAGTCAATTTTTTAAATACTTCCCAATGAGTTCAGTTGTGGGCGAGGTACCTTATCTTGAATCAAGAGTTGATAAGTGCATTTTAATCTTTTTGTTATACTTTTTACATTTCTTACCAATTTTTACATTCTTTAATATCTTTTCCATTTCTTTATACTTTTTCTATTTCTTACTTATTTTTCATTCTTTAATATCTTTTAAACTATTTATACTTTTTCTATTCTTGCCATTTTTTACAATTTTAAACTATTTTTCATGTACATATTTTTGTTGATTTTTCTAATAAAGTCTAAAGGAATAAAACAAGATGTAGTTCAAAAAATGAGAATTTCACTCTATATTATCAAATCATTAAAGGATTGATTATATATATAGTGAGACCATTGTTGACCTTTTGGTATGTCAAAACCTTAGAAAATGGAGAATGTGGAAAATGTGTTTACATGCTTTTGTAGGGGGAAGGAAGAATATGACAAAAGCACAATTGTGAGCTTCAAAGTGATAAGATGAGACTGGCACAATGAGTATTGAATTACCAAAAGGAAAGTTGAGTTGTCAAAATGAGAACTAGGATGACAAAATGAGAGCTGGGATGACAAAACAAGAGCTAGGATGATATAACGAGAGCTAGGAAGCCAATCTAAGATGACACAAATTTTAAATTAGAAATGAGTTTACAAGCCAAAAGAAGGTGTTCCAAGATGTCCCAAATGTTAGAAGAATGTCCTAGATTTCAAAGTGTAGTTGCAGGGTAGACATCCCAAATAAATAGCAGATGTCCCAATTGCTACTAGGACATCCCAAGTGAGATGTCCCAATTTTCTATGGGATGTTCCACTTGAATGAAGGCTATTTGCAAATAAACATCTTAAGCATGAATGTGACATCCCAACTAGCTATTTCTTAGTCATTGCATGAATTTTGAGGAGTTTTTGGAAAGTAAAAGGCTATAAAATAAAGTGAAATTCTTAGGAATAGAAATGCACTATTCATTAAAATATCTATTATTTTGTACATTAAGTAAATCGACTTTTTTTTCTCATTGTTTCAATCATTTTTGTGAATTTTATGAATTTTGTTATGTGCACCTAAGTGTAAGGAATTTGTAAAGTTAGTTACATTCTCTTCTTAATTCTTTTTCTCTATAGCCCTACGGGGTTGATGTGCTTCTTGTGAGAAGACATCTTGTAAACCTTTTGGGACATTACGAGGTTGAGTGTGTTTTTAGCATGAAAACACTCTAAGAAGGGCTTACAATTTTGTAAAGGTTGTGGGATCCTTGAAATCACATTTTGAGCTTGTTGGGATCTTGTAGGATTGAGTGTGTTTGCAACGAGAAAACACTTCAAGCGGTGCTCTAACATTATAAAGGTTGTGGTGTTCTTTAAATCAATTTTTGAAGGAAAAAAGTTCAGAGGTGTGTAAGGATTCTACACTTTGAGTGTAAAAGTACCTAAGTTGGGGAATCATCTAAGAATTATGTGTGGTTTTGGTTGTCTTGGTTGTTTGAATTGGGGAACTTATTCAACCCCCCTTCTAAGTTCTTGGTCCTTAACCACATCATCCATCCACTCATTTCTAATAATAAGAGGTTTTTACCATGAACATAATGACGTTCTTTTCATAATAAAACAAAAATGAAATTTTGATCATTATGCCTAGATGAAAAAGTAAAGAACCAGGAATGAAAATGGTGTGTCATCAAGGGTACTTGTGGATTGTCTAGGACTACTACTATGAGTCTTATCTTGCTGTTAAGTTATATTCTCTACTTGAGTTCAAACAAAATATGGAAGTATGTCTAAAATAAGTGTTTCCTTACCATGTCGCTAGAAAGACATGTTACCCATGCTTGAATGTAGTCCTTTGGTAAGGTTTACATAGTAATAACCTAATAAATACACATAATGAAAATTTTTGGGGGTTTGCTTGGAAATACATGTTACCCATGCCTGAAGGTAGGTGAATTCTTAGAAATTTCAAGGTTTCTTAAACTCACATTGGTTACAAGGCTAGAAAGATGTGTTACCCATGCTTGAAGGCACTCCTCTATCCATTAAAAATAAAATGTATTGATGATAAATTACTTCCTTGAACTTCATTGTCAAGTAATAATATTTCTTGCAGTTGTGGTAGTTTTGTGGTTAGTTTTAAGATGATACAATGTGATGTCACTGGTAAGTGGTATGAACTTAGTTTGGATCTTGGACAGAAGGGCTAATGATCATTTTTAACCATGCATCAAACATAGAATTCATTATGCCTATTATAAAACACCTTGTGTTTCATTTTTTGTAATCCTTGCTACTTCCATTTTACCTCATTTCTATATACAATCATAATTTGATGATTTTATATAATATAGTGTTATTTTTCTCATTGAGGTAATGCTAACATATGTGTTTTTGGAAGATAGGTATGTTTTACATTCAACTACTTGAGTGCCTACAAACACTTATAGGTGTAGTTATACAAAGGCACTAAAGGCTAGATCCTAGTTTGGGGAGGACCCACTTGTATAACTCTTGTTTTTCACCAACTTCACATCATCTTGTGCCTTCAGAACACTTATACAATAATTTTTATCTTTTCTATAGACTCATCTTTGATCATATATTTGGCAATTTTGACCAACCATTTTCTATAGACGTAATCAACTTACCTTGCTTAAATCCCTTCTTTCACACACTTTTAATAACAAATTCTTGCAGTCTGAGCATCACCTATGATCAAGAACTCTTTAGATCATCTTTATACCTTCTAGACAATCCAATTTATTCAATTTTTCCATCAAAAATCACACAAAATCTTGAAAAATTAAAAAAAATATATCATAGACTTGATGCATTAGCCCCTGTAATATCATATCTATGATTTTTTATCTACGATGTATCCTTGATAAAAACCTATATATATGCGTGGGATGTTAGTCATTTTTTCCATTTTCTCATTCAATGCCTAGGGAGTTCATGTTATTTCTTTGATCTTTGAACTTCCATATCTTCCTGATCGTAACTTTGATTTGAGCCATTTTAATTTCCTCTTTCTCCTATAGTGACCAACTTAGTTGTGGGGGAGAGTACTATGCATAGTTATGCAATTCACATCAAATTTTTCTAATGCTTGGAAGAACAAAGAAATGGTAAAAAAAAAAGGAATAATCATATTTTAAACTAGAAAAGGCTAATAAACTTAATAATTCTTTCCAACTAATCATTCAAACACAAGTTAAAAAATAATTTAGCAATTATGAAAAGTTATAAAGCCTAAAAATTGCTGTAAACATTAGGAAATTCTTCAACTGAGGGTTTTTTCCAAACTTTTTCTAACTATGCAATCTTAATAAGAAACAAAAAGTAACAATAAGGATTGATATTAATCAAACCCAAGAACTCAAGTAAGGGTTATAAACAGTTGAATATTTTTATGAAATCCTTAGGTGATCTTAAAAAGAATTCTTTATGATTGCAGATGTCTCCTAGAAGACCCACAACAAAAGGACGATCACAATAAACAGGAAAGAAACCTAGAGGAAAAGGACAAGCTAGAGAACAAACCCCACTTGTAAAGCAAGAAGCCCAATCCTATAGCATCCAATAGGCAACACCTACAATAGGATACTTTACATAGGTAGAAGTGAAAGCACCACCTTCTCAAGAGCAAGGATAGCACCTCATGTTGTTAGATGAATGTCTTCAAGAAACCCAAGAAAAGTCTATCATATCCACTATCATAATGAGACTAAACTTTGGACCATTCATGGAGTTTGCTTATGTGAAAGTATGAGAATATGCAAAAATGGTGTAGAGGCTATAAGAAAAATTAATCACACTAAGAGTAGAAAGGCAAAACCTTGCATAGTATATTGTGCTTGACAAGTTAGAAAAATTTAGAATTGAATAGATGGGCTAATTGATGGCAAAGTATGCTCACATGGAGATGGAGAAGGAAAAGGTTGTATGGAATGTCTCAATGGCAGAAGCCCAAACCTATGCCCATGCTAAAGCCTTGACTACAGTATAAGAAGAAAACAAGAAAATTGTTGTTGAAAATTAAAGGTGAACTAACATTGAGAAATAGAAAAATGTATTGGATGAAAGTATTCATCAGCTATGAGAACAATTGGCAAAAGTAAACCTTGACATTAAGGAATTGGCCAAAGAAAACCCTATCCATGGAAGAATTTCATGCTATATGCCAAAAATAAGCCACTAAAATAAGCGCATGGAAAAATGAGGCCAAAACACATGAATAGTTGAAGAAGTACTTTAGAGTACAAGTGGGCATGTACAAGTAAATTAATGAGAAGAAGATCCAGATGGCTAAAGATAAGATTAAGTCCATTACCATATAGACACCTTATTAGTCGTTAATCTTGGATAGTCTTGCCCATGTGCACCAAGTCAAAATATAAAAACAAAGACCTGCTGATAGAAGATTTGACAAAGTACATGGGATTAGCAAATCTAGCCATGTTGACAACAAGTAGGCCTAGAACAGAATTGGAGCAACAAGTGGCCATAGTGTATACATTATACAAGAAGAAGTTTGCAAATAGAAAGGATGCATAACCTAGGCTTTACATTGTAAACTTTGAATTACAAGTGGTCAAAGTTAGCTACTAGGACTAAAAAGATGTAATGGCAAACCTAGCTAGAAGGATGACTGGTTACTAGGAGCTAAGAAAAATAGCCAAATCTTTTGAAGATGAAAGAATGTAGTTTGTGACTTGGTCTGTCAAAGCCAATTAGGTGTTTCTATAATTTTCATGTCCATGAAAAATATAAACTTTAGCAAACATTGCTAAATTCACTTGGATAATACATGATCCAAGATTGGAAGAAGAGAAGCTTCATGCACTCCTAAACATGTACCAATTTCAAAAGCCTGATGACAAAAGAAATAAGTCAATGAAGGAGCCACCACTACCTAGAACATAAGGATTGCATTGAGCTTGTTTATTTTGTTTTGTTTTGATTTGTTTTAACATATGTGTCAATCATGCACTACATGATAATTTTTTAAAACCCACTCAAATCATAATGCGACATTCATAATAAAGTTAGTCATGCATACAAGTCATAGTATCAGAGTCTATATATAACCCCATGAATTTTGTAAGAAATGTTATCCTCCTTATATTTTAACTCAAGGATAAGTTTTTAGTCAGTCGTTGGGGTATCATAAAACCATTGTACCATGCAGCCATGATATCATAACTCTACGTGCATCATTGTAGATGTGATGTAGTGGGCCATGGTCATGCTTATAAATACCAACTCACTGTTGCATTAAAACAACAACTTTTAGCCAATACTTAGTAGAATTCTTGTAGCTTATTTTTGTGAATTAGAGTTAGAGTTAGAGAGATGGTGAACAATAGTTGTATGGAATTGTTTTTTGAGTGGATTATTCTTGGATGAAATTCATGGTCAAAAATAAAGATCAAGATTATTTTTCACCATTGCAGCATCTCACTTAGCTTAAATTTTACTTTTCATCATGTTTACTTTCATTAAGTCATTTACATTTTCTAAGTACTTTGCTTTTCCAATGTCTCTTAGTAAGGTGGTATAAGTATGACTAGTTTTGAGTGGAACATGTAATTTTTTGGTAACCTAGTAGTCACGTTAGTTGATTTTGTCAGTAGTAAAATCACTTAATAATCCCATTAATGATTACATTAGCCCAAGACATGTACAGCAAACTAAGAATAGTTTCTTATTACCTAGAGGATAAAAGAGATTTTTATTTTCATTGAACTTAGATTTAGAAATTATCATCATTTTTCACTATGTTGGCACTTAGCATACTTCGAGCTGACCAACATCAACATATCATATACCTCACTAAGAGTTAAAACATACTAGGTATCACAATAGTTTCTTCTCTATGTATTCATGATAGATGGATTACTTGGAATGAAGTTTATAGCCTCTATGATTTGAATAAAAAGAGATAAAAGAAATTTCAAAAATTAAATTCTAATCTTGGGAATTTATTTAAGGTTGATAACACTTTGAAGCAAACTTTTCCAGATATTTTTTTAAAGGATGGTAGATATATTTTTCCTTTTAATTCAAAAGTTTCTTATGAGATTATTATAAAAAATTATTATATATATAAAAATTTCAATAAAGCTTAGAAAATACAATTATCATTATGCTTTTGGATGAAGAAAATAAAAGATATTTAGAGAGCTCCTACATTTTCTAAAATTTATATTTTTTATGATGTCTTATTCATCAAGGTTTTCCTATTGACATTCATCTTAAACATATGAGAAATGTTTCTTCTAAATTTCCTCTTTGTAAAATTGAAAACTTATTTTCTCTTGTGTTTCTTGAGTCTCTTGTTGCTTAGGATGCTTAGAAATGCTTATTTACCAATCCTCCCAGGAACTCACTAAGTAATATGAGCATTGTGGCTTTGAGTGATCATCCTTTTTTCAAGTGGAGTGAATTATTAAATTAAAAAATTAAAATTATAATATCACCTAGCAACATAAACTCCATGAGCATAGAAAAATATTCAAGTGTGATTACTAGGTAGGCCATGAAAAGGTGTGGATTGATCCTTTCACATAAAAATATTTAGTCTAGATTATAGGTAGGTTATGAAAAGGTGTGGGTTGATGCTTGCTTTCCATAACATAAAAAAAATAATTAAAGTCAAAATAAAGTTAAGGAAATCAATTTTTTGAACCAAAAGTCATTGTACATCTAATCATTAAAAAATCAACAATTTGGCAAAGTTGGGGATGAGCATGACAACTATTAGAATTTCTTTGAACAATGTATAGCAAATGTAAAGTGCTCGTTGTGTCATAATAGAAAGATTAAAGGGGGTGCTGAACCTGAAAATAAAATATTAATAATAAGCAAAAAAATTTCAAAGTACATCACAAAGCTAGACAATGAGTAGATAAAGAATAAGGCAAAAAAAATTTTCAATTCTAGGATTGTTTACTTAGGTGAACAACCTTACAATTAATACATTTAAAACAAAAGTGAAGAAAATTAATTGTTAGAAGAGAGAAAGGTTACATTCTTATCAAAATTTATATTACTTTTCAACATCTATGCTTGAACTTAAAATAGAAAAAGGATTTGAGATAGATAGGTGTGGCTAAATACTAATATTTTTATTAAAGTAAGAAAGTGGTATCACACATGGAAGATATTTAGCTTATTGCTTGTTGATGAGTGGCGAGGTACCCCTACACTTAACCATATGAATACGAGCATTACACGCACGATCTGGTCGAACTCTGTAGATGAACTAGTTGTGGCACCTAGATAGTTAGCCTTAGGTCACAGTTTGCTGTCTTCCCAGCTGGACTAGTATTATCTTTGTCACGTATGCTTTAGTCCAGAATGAGGTGTATGATGTGTTCTAACCTAATGCTACTCCTGAAGGTAATGGAAAATAAGATTAACTAAGCTAGGAGGAAATGGGTAAGAGAATCTAAACTAGCCTAAGTGCAATGAGCATCCATTCCTTGATTATCCGTACACATCTTGGACTTTGTGCATGACTACTACTGGGATTACCAAGTGCAGATCCTAGGTACACTATTGGGTTACCAAGTAGTCACACTTAAATGATCGTAATCAAGTCGTACTCATTCGGTGATTTAACATGAGTTTAAGGGTGAGAGATATTTAACTAAGAAAGAAGTAAATAACAATTAATGAAATAATTAATTAAACTAAGTGAATCCTGCAATGATGAAGTAATCTCGATCTTTATTTCCGGTCATGTGCATGTCCAAGTACGTCACACTTGAATAAAGGATGTCGTACAATTACAATCACCACACTGCAGGCATACACTGGAAAATAATTCTATCTCTGGAGGGATAAAACTATGAGAGTTTCACTAAGGGACTAAAACTAGATGCCTAAAATTGGGAAACCTGCATCTTATTTATAGACATTGCGGCGGGCTGTGATATCGCGTACGCGATATCATAGCCCATGCAATATCACGGCTGTGATATCACAACGACTACGATATCACAGTTGTGATATCACAACCAGCAAATTCATAACTCATCATACCCCCATGAGTGAATGAAAACTCGTCCTTGAGTAACAAAGAGAATAAGATCCATTGATTACACATTGGATAGGTATGGAATTATTGACTGACTAGAATGGATTCATGTCGTAGTGTGGAGTCAGAACAAAATTGAGACACAACACAAAAGAAAATCCTATGATTACAAAATGGTGGAACTCATGTAGTTCCTGGTGGTGGTGGCTCCTCCATTGGTGTCTTTCCCTTTTCTTGCTCTCTAGGTCTTAGAATTTGATGGTGTCGAAGTATGGGCTAGAGTTTCTCCTCTTGTAAGGTCTTGAGTGCCTTGGCATGCACGTAAGTTTGTGCTTGTGCAATAGAGGCATCCCAGTCAGCCTTCTCTTTTTCTTTCACCACCCTTTTATTCTCTATCAACAGTTTATTAAGTTGCTTGGTTCTGAAAGTGTCCAGCTGGTTCCGAGCAACTTTTAGCCCTGTATTCGGAAGGTTTAATACTTCCAAAATGGCTTGAATAGAGAATTCAACAGTCACACCACAATTGTTAACCATGGTGCCTTCTTCTTTATTGTGCCAAAATTGGTACATTTCCTCTAAGTGCTAGGCATGAATTTTAGAGAGGGTAGGCCATAATGGAGATTCTTTGAGGTGATCCCTAATGGCCTCTAGAGAAAATTCTATGAAAGATTCAAAGTTTAGTTCCACAATCACCACAACGAATGTGGACATTTCATGGATGGACTGAACACAATCTTGGGGCAATGTGAGATGTTGTCCCTGTTCAGGCACTGTAACAGCTCCTCCTTCTACTTGCCCAGACCGTATGGTAGGAGGATTTTCTTGATGAATGCTGAATGATTGTTCCTCCTATTCTACATGTTGTTTGGTAGGATCTTGTCTTCCACCTCTTCAAGATCGTTCGATCGCACCTTGAGCAGGACCTTCCTGTTGTTTGCGTTTCGGGGCCATCTGCAATCACACAGGACCAAGCGTTAGTAAGGTTGTTTTTAAAGTTAAGTTATACCTTAATTCTTGCCTTAATTAATGATCTTATCTTATCTCCATGTGATCTTGCCCAAAATTTTGTAATAATGGGTCCCTTTTTATTTAGGTGATTTTTCAAATTTAATTTTCTGGTATAGCTAAGGGGATGAAATTGGCTTTGACACATTTTATTCTTAATTTTACAACTAATTACCCTTAAATATGTCCTTCCGGCGATGATGAATTTCAAAAAAATTTATGTGCTATTTAGCATGTGCCCCTCCCCCACGACTAAGCAGAACACTCTGGGGTCAAGTAGGTTCAAATGGAATGAAAATCAGAGTACCAGTGAGTGAGTTATGGATATGAAAGCATGGGATGTGCAATCACAAGTTGTAGAGGGGAATTTGAAAAACTTCCCCTGTGTGAACAGTTGCAAATGATGGTAATTAGCATAGGGGGGTCACAAATATATATTTTCATCGAAGTTAGGGAACTTAGAGAATGTACCGAATTTTTAATATGTTTTTGAAATTAAATGATGTAAACTAAGGACATCTGGATGATTGTTAAAGGGTTC
>MNCI01026541.1:102495-136848 GCA_015680685.1 Gnetum montanum
CCACTGTGATCGAACACAATATCTCTATACAAACTCTGGATGTAACGTGTTTCCCTAATGCTCATGTAAATGTAACAATATTGGGCATTGACCTTTGGAATGATCATACAGGCATATGTTGCATTCATACATATGATTGGTAGTTGAGCTCTTATTTTCCTTATCCCTTCTTTTTGATTGTCTAATGTTTTTTCCTGCTTCTTGGGTTGTCAAAAATCTATCTCCAATATTGTTGATAAATTCTCCACACTTTTGATACGTTCATTCCAACACCTTATTGATCTTTGCCTTGACTTCTTCTAATGATTTTTGTATTGGAAAAGATGATTCTTTCTCCTTATGATTGGTTGATTTCTAGTTTTTAAGATCATGGACCTTTGTTAAGTTGAGATTTTGGTCTTGTTGATGTTTTTCAACACTCTCCCATCTAGCCATTTCTCCTTCTTCTTTTGCTACCCACTTAATAAGCTCTTGGACTTGATGGATTTGTAATTTGTATAGTTGTCCTTGGGCATACATCCCTAGGGTCTCTCTTGTTTCATCACGCAGCCCATCAATGATATGGCACATTAGCCTTTCCTCGGAGAACTCATGGCCTAGATAGTTATTTAATAGTGCACAATATCTTTCTAATGCCATGTCCAAGGATTCATGTTGTGCTTGTTTCTACCCTTGGATTTGTTTCCTCAAGGCTGACACTCTTGCGTAGGTTTGATATCTTTTGCTAAAGAGTTCTATCATTTTTGGCCAATGTCATATTGAATTTGGTTTTAACGATCTATACCATACTTTTTCTTGGCCAACGAGTGTCATAGGAAAGGGCTTGTGTTTTTGCCAACCGTTATCAATGTTATTCCATGTACAGGCATCATAGAATTCTTGTAAATGTTGATACGAGTCTAAATCATAGCCTCCTGAAAAATGGGAAAAGTTGTTTAAATCAAGCTTGGGTAGACAACTCTCTTTATGATGCCTACGGGAGATTCGAATAGCCTCTTGTATTGGCGTTAGGCTCTTAGTGGCCAACAAGGGTTCATCATCACTAAGTAGGTTGTGAGTTTGTAAGTTGGGATGATGTTGCCTTCGTTTATGTTGTCGTTCTTGATTTTCTTTGTGAGCTCGATTTTTAGTTCCATGCCAATTCCTTGAAAGATAGTCATCCGTGTCACAATCTGATGTTGAAGGAGTAGAGGAAGAGAAGGAGCTGTAAAACTCATTATGACTTTTGTAAGTCTTCCAATCACCCCAAGTAAGTTCTTGTTAGTTATTGAGAAGGTCCTAGGCCTTTCGAGCCTCCTTGTTCTATGGGATGTCTCATCCTCACTAGAAGCGTCAGAGTTGGATGACGAGAGTCTTTGAGTATCTTTGGGGTGTTCATAAATGTAGGGGACTCCTGCATAAGGTTGAGTACTCTAGACTTCATCTTCATCATCAATTTTGTTGGTACTCCAATGAATTTCCTCACTAGGTATGGCATTACTGTAATCTTGTAGGAGAGGCATGATTGTGAATTTGTGTGTGAATTTATGTGTGACTTTTTTTATAATTATTTATTTCTAAAAGATATATCGTTAAGTCCTTTACAACGACCTTGTATGATATAACTAATCTAGATAACTAGCACCGTCCCTAACAACAGTGCCAATGATGAGTGGTGAGGTACCCCCTACACTCAACATACGAATACAAGCATTACACGCCTGATCCAGTCGAACTCCACATACGGACTAGTTGTGGCACCTAGATAGTTAGCCTTAGGTCGTAGTTTGCTATCTTCCCACCTGGACTAGTATTATCTTCATCATGTATGGTTTAGTCCAAAATGAGGTGTATGATGTGTTCTAACCTAATGCTACTCGTGAAGGTAATGGAAAATAAGATTAACTAAGCTAGGAGGAAAAGGGTAAGAGAATCTATACTAGCCTAAGTGCGATGAGCATCTGTTCTTTGATTATCCATACACATCTTGGACTTCGTGCATGACTACTACTAGGATTACCAAGTTCAGATCCTAGGTACGCTACTGGGTTACCAAGTAGTCACACTTAAATGCTNATGTCGTACAATTACAATCACCACACTGTAGGCATACATTGGAAAATAATTCTATCTCTGGAGGGATAAAACTACCAGAGTTTCACTAAGGGACTAAAACTAGATGCCTAAAATTGGGAAAGCTGCCCCTTTTTATAGACATTGCAGCAGGCCGTGATATCGTGTACACAATATCGCAGCCCAAGCAATATCACGGCTGTGATATCATGGTAGTGATATCACAGCCAGAAAATTCATGACTCATCACTTGTTATACATCTTCCATTGAGACTCTTTACTATCAATAATAGCCTTCTTATTAACATTGGTTATAGTCTTTAAGTTAATAGTATTCTTGTCAGACAAGGAGATATTTATCTTACAAGCTATCTTCCTAGGCTACTTAATACTTTCTCTAGTAGTAGTAAAAATTTGCATATGAGATTCTACTTCCTCTAGATTTTTATCATTGACATTAAGTTAAATTTTCATATCTTCAACTTCAACAAATTTTTTCTTTTCTTGAGAATCTTTTTTTAGCAGAAAAGGATAGGCATTAAACAAATGTCCTTCATAATGGAAAAAATTGCAAAAATTAGGGAGATTATAATATGTAATTTTCTAAATATAAGTCTTTCCTTTTACTTGGAATGCTAATTCGTTTTTATGATTGAGAAGGTTGATTTCAATAAAAAACCATCTTTACAAACTAAAAGTAGTAGAAATAGACTTCATATGTTTGATGGGACTAAGAAGACTATGAATATCCTACTTAGCTTTCTGAAAAATTAGTGAAAGATTATATAACTCAACAAAATATGTGACTCTATCATATTCTTTAGATTAGACATCCAAATTTGGAGGCCACTTATGAATAATTAACATTGCATGTTTACGTATAAAAAACCCTAGATATATGTCACATTGCACCATCAAAGCATTACCTAAATTAACAAGTAGAAGAAAATAAGAATAATGTTTGGCATGAAGGAGTTAGATGTTATGTTTTTTCAGCACATCATTTAATTGTGAAATGAAGCTTAGATTCCAAGGCAAGTAGTCCAAAGTTTGAATGAACACATATTATGATGAAAGATCAACAACCATGGCTCATATACATTAGTAGGAAGAACAAAATTAGGTGTCTTGGTTGCATCAACATTACTAGAAAAAGGTTCCATAACTTTTTTTTTGCCAACTTAAAAAAATGCATTTAGAAAATGAGTAGAAATAGTGACATTGATAATAGAAGTAGAAATATCTACATTGGTTAAAGAAGATGGGGGTGTTATAGAATCCATAGGGATCCAAAACCCTCACTCTATAAAAACACTTGAAGGAAAGCATGTGAAACCTTTCTTTAGGGACTTGAGAGCTAACTACAATCAATGGATCAATGGCTATCACTACATCTACATCTAAAAAATGCCATTAATGGAATTAGATGATTCATGCTATTACTGTAGACTAGGCTTTCATTTTCATGATAATAGTAACATTAAAATTATTGGAAATGCCTTGGCATTGAGAAAAATAACATTGATTGATGCTATGTGTGCAACAATATCCACAACATACATTGATAGCATGATCCCAACTATATAGTTGGTATGGGTTCAAATTGTTAAGAGCATGGAAGGTATCATTCATGATTTTGTCTTATACTTTGTGCTATTATCATGAGTTACTTATAAATCTATACGTTGAAAAGGATTTCAAGGATTCATGGATGGCTTAGAAATTACAAATGGATTTAAAAAAAAAATCCAAAAAATCTAAATCTTGATTACAAGGAATTGGACATACCCTTGGTATATTAACCTTTGGTAGAAGAATTGCACGAATTGATGAACACCCATAAAAATGCCATAACTCTTATAATAGAATAGTTTGGGGGAAGCCCTAATAATTTTTTTTGCAAATAAAATGGACATAATAAATTTAAAAAGGATTTTTCGCAAGAGTTATGATTAGGTCTTAGCATATTTATTTGTCATATCTAAATATATTTTTGTTAAAGTTGCCATTATGTATCAATGCCTTCAAGTTTCTTATTTTTAATAAATTGGTATAATGGATTGATGTCTGCTAATAATATGCTTTTTTAAGCTAAGAAAATAGGAAAGCCTTAAGCCCTTATGATGAGGATGAGGGTGAGGTTGAGGGAAGCATCATGTTATCTATTGAAAGAAATATCTTGCGAATACATTGTCTTCTCTTCTTTCATGCTTGCCTATAGTAGTTGTATTCACATATTTCTTTTTATGAGTTTCTTTTATATGGATGGTGTATTTACATATTTCTAATAATGAATTTATTTTATTTGGATGCTCTAGGTCCCTTGCTAGGTTTCCATAAATATGTTGCTTGTAATGTTTTGGATACATTTTTTGATGTTATGTTCCTCTATTTTTTATGTCAAAGTTGAATGGCTTTCCTTGAAGAAGATTATGTTGTAAAAAAGTTGAATAGCAATAAAAGTGATGAAATATGGATTAATAAATGTACTAATTTATGCCTAGGTCTCTACCTCTCTAGTTTTCTCCTCTTCTTCATTTAGTGTAATAAGCATCACTTAGAAACTCAATAAGCATCTCTCATTAAGTAGGCTTAGAGGAGGAATAGTTGCGTAAAAATCCAACCTTTTTTCATGTGATTGTATCCTAGCTCAAACCTATGTCTTCCAACTTGAGAAATAAGTACCTTACAGTTACTCCAAATGATGATCTTATGTTGTAAAGAAAATATAATTTTTATGAGTTTATTGTGAAGTAGCAAGTTCCTGTGTATAAAAAGGTTTGTTTTGGTTTTGAATTTTGCTTGTGGCTAGTAGGAGTAAGAGTATAGTTCAATAGAGTTAGTCATCCATGAAATTTTTGTTACATATTGACGTATTGATATCTACATAACATTGCCCATTGTCACATGTCAAACCCTTGGATCAAGTATTTAGACTCTTGTAGAGTTTGTAGATTGGAAGGAAAACATTACTTGAACTTGTCAAATGCTTAGGACAAACTAGATCTTATAATCTATGCTTTTTGAGTAACCATATTCCAAACATTTTCTCAATTTCACAACTCTCTAATGATAATTGATTCCTTTGGCTTAAACAAAAGCTTACATGGTTATCTTGAGTTAATATGTGAGAACTTTTGTATTTGATGATTTAGGACATGATTGCATCAAACCTCTACCATGGTCATCATGATAACATTAAAATATCATTATACGAATTTGCAATCGACCAAATTATACAAAATCTAGAATCTTAAAGAAAAAGATTCATTACATTTGTTTCCTTTGGAGCAGGTCATTAATTCTATTGAAAATTTGATTTTTTTTGTTACTATAGCTACATGCATTTTATTTTGTTTTTTATTTATTTTGCATATATTTTAGCTTTTTCCTTTAATTTTAGTTTTACATTATTTTTTTAAATTTTTAAATAAGAATATTATAGACCAAGTATAATTTTCCACTAAATTTGAGATAAAATTTGGGATATAGTATCGAAACAAAAAAAAAAAATCTTTAGAAAAGTGAAGGTTTTTGGGAATTTTCTTAGATGAAGGAACTTAAACTTCCTTTCAATGGAGGCTTTTCTCAACATTGGATTAATTGAAATTATTTTAGTAGTGATAAATTTACTTTGATTGAAGCTACATGAATTTCAAATTTTATGAAAGAAGAACAGCAAAATCCAAGAGCACCAACCAAGTGCAAATATAAAAATAGAAATTAACAATGGAGTGAGGAAAGTCACTACAAAGCCAATGATTATATTAAAGTAACAAAATATGTTTTATGTTTTAGCATAAGAATTTGGTTATGTGTATTTTTTATTTTAATATGTTTATGAGATTGTTGTTATTTATGAATTTACTAATCTTTTCATTTTTTTTGTATTTAAGATATTATTAGTTATCATTGTTAATATGGACTAGAAGATACTTCACATCTAAAAGATTATGCTCTAAAAAAATAAAAAATAATAATTTAAGGAAAAAAAGACTTAAGCAGATGGGAAAGAAAATAGGCTGTCAATGTCATTTTGTTATTTGTTTTTTGTGTGCATATCTTGAAAGAGCTTGCATTATTTACAAGAAAAAGAAACATGTTAATTAAAATGGAGAATTATGTCATGGACTTCATACATAATCAAATTATAGATGAAATATGTTTCTATCCTTTTTATCAAGTGAGATGAAAGGAAACATAGCACATACTTATCATTTATATGCATGTTTGTTGATGTAATTTATGATTAGTATCTATTAGATTTTACAAATGATAGAACTTTTTTATATGGATCAACTTGACACACGTATGTACTTAGAAAAGATATTATAGAAGAAAAATGATTCCTCACTTTCAACTTCATGTAAGTGATCTGTATAGTATACATCTTTGGCACGAGAGATGTAAAGACTTTTACTTCTTATACTTATACCATGTTAAGAAAGGACATGATGCTTTAATTATTATTGATCTTTAATCAAAATGGATGCATTACAAAATGATACGGTTATCTCACAATAGTATATTATATATGGATTTGACTTTATGGATGTGACTTTCAACACAAATAAATATGAGGCAAGAGCTGTTATATTTAATGTTAAGTTTTCACATACTATATTTATTTTATGTGTTTTAATTGATGCGATAGTNAATGTTGAGGTTCTTAAGGAAATGTCTAATATGCTTCATGATACTATGCATCATAGTAAGGATTAATGGGATGTCATAAACAAACTACAAAGATTTTTAGTCTTCTATAGTCAACAACAATCCTTCATTGAGTACTTTGAGGTTCACTTTGTAAACAATACAAATTTTATAAGTATATATTTCTTTTAATTTTTTATGGAATAGTGATATATATACATTATAATTAATTTAATACAAATCTTATCCTTTGTTCTTTAGATATGTGACAAAGGATTTTCATATTGTGTTACATGCACAACACCATACCAATAATGCCATAGAATCATATCATATAGATGACTAGTTTGGCTAATATGTATCTTTTAAAAGTACGATTATATTATTGGCATAGATGTAGTATGAAAGAAGTTGGTTTCTTTGTGAATAAAAGACTTAGAGAAGATTGGCATAGATGTAGTATGAAAGAAGTTGGTTTCTTTGTGAATAAAAGACTTAGAGAAGATAACTACAGTTTTTGGGAAAGAACACTAAAAATTCCAGATCATGATTGTCTTCCAAAAAGGAGGTATGAGGATGCTTATTTTAATAGAAGTCAAAATTATGCCACACCACAATAGTTTTATTTTTTTTTCAAGAATATATTCATGTGAAATACTATGTGAATGTATGTGGGCTAAAATAGGACATATCATTAAAATTATTATCTTAATTAAAGTAGTTAAAAGAGCATACAAAATTTTGTTTGAGAATGAATATTTTGATGCATACACACATGTAAATGTGGATGAAGTGATTAGGGATGATGATATTAATAATTGTGATAAGGTAGCTATTATAGATTATTCTAAATGTCTACAACAATAATCTAAAAAAAAATTGCTATCTCAAAGTAAACAAAATATTGAAGAATGAAATGTGCTAAGGTTTTCCAAATTAGAAAATTAGATTAATAGTGTTATAAAGAAATTGAAAGATAAATTTGAAAAAAATTTGGATACTCTTCCAAAAAATATGAATATCCTTGATGAAATTAATAAAAAATTATAATTTTTTTTAAATTTAAAATTTGTATCCAAATCAATTGGAGATGATTTACAAAGCACTAAAAAATTATCTAGTTGGATAAGTCCATCTAAGATGGAAAAAGGTAAGAGGAAAAGTTTTATAAAGCCCTCATTTTCTTCAAAATTAGGTATAATATAAAATATTTATAAAATGGTGAACATATCTTCTTATTTAAATTACTTTTATTTTATGTTAGTAGACTAATGATACCTTTTTTAATAGGAAGAACAACATGGACATTATTTCAAGAATCATATTAACATCACTTGTAGAGCATAAATTCTAATGTTTTCAAGCTTATTATGACTAATCTTTGAGATCTTGAATCATGAGACATTAAAACTAATATCCAATTTTAAATGGTAATTATCATCTTCTATAGTTATTAAAGCATACTAAGAATTCACTTATAAAATAATTACATCAAGTTTCATTAGTTTGTATGAAGCATTATTTTTCATAGTTTAATTCAAAACCAAGTTTTCAAGTTCTGTTCACTAACTAGATGGGCCTCAAGGCATAAATTTAATATAGTTATTCAATACTTATATAGTTCATATTAACATGCTAATTATAGTTTTTTGGATTGTGCTTGGAACAATTGGAATGGCTACCTTTTTTAGGAGGCATTATCATATTTGATTTCTTTGTTTAAGGGAAGGAAATTTGACATGATATTATGGGTTTCATAAATCTCTTTGCATAGCATGAGGAAGTTAATGAAACTTAAACTCATAAAAATATACCTTAGTCCTCTTGATGATGGTGTTGTTTGTCTTTAAATTAAATGTTGGTTCTTAGATCTATTCTTTTTTCATTGGGATTTTTCTCTCTTCTTTACTCTATCATAGACATAAGATTTTTTCTACATGGTTACAATGCTTAGGTATTTGTATTTAGAATGCTGATTTGACATTGTTGATGAAGAATATACTCATGGTGTATAATGTTGCTAAAATTTTAAAGTTAATAATGTATAGTGCATAGTTGGCAAGCAACCATTTTTAGATAATGAAACATAATACTAGTTGTTTCTTACAAGCATACATTTTTCTAGTAAGCATTTTTAAAAATTATTCCTATTATGAAAATTATAGAGAAAAAAAAATAGTTTCTCAAGCTTCATCATGGGTAGACTCACTACTGAAGAAGATAAATGTTCTACTCTGCATGTTGTTTTTATGCATTTATCAAAGTTTGTTATCAATGTCTATGATGAAACTTATTTGTTTTCAAAGTATAAAATTAGCTCTAAATTATGATTAACCTTAAAAAATATTATCCAAAAGTTACAAGAAATAAGATGCAGGTAAGTGACTAAGAGTTGAATATAAAAATGTAAAAAAAATTAAAATAAATATAAACCTTTCAAAATTCATTATTAATTATAGCATAAAACCAATGGTAGTTATTCTATGCAATCTTCTATAACTTATCCAAATGATCTATAGAGAAAACGGTGTAGGGACACCTCTTCCGAACTCCCTTTTCATTCCTACAAGTAGAAGACCTAAGGTTTTAGGAAGCTTGAAAGATGTCCTAGACCTTTAAAAACATCTTACCTAAGAGTTGCCAATTAACAATAGACATCCCATCTACATAGGAGATGTCTTGGCCAAGAGGGGAGACATTTTGCATAAGAAGAAGACATCTTGCTTGAATGTGAGGTTTGACAAAGAGACATCTTGTTAAGCTTGTAGATAATTTGTTTAACTATGAAAATGCTCCAAGGTGGCAATTACACTTTGAAAATAATCAGAAATATTGAGTCCAAGCTTGGAAACATCAAAGAGTCTTCAAGTTGGTCATGGGAAAGGTTTACCTAAGGTATCAATCTTGTAATTGATAAATATTAATCATGTTTACATGTTTTATATAGGGAGTATGTGTAGAGAGAGTTGAGAGAGATTACATAAGCGTTATATGCATCTCTGTGGTTAACTGTGTGTGTGATATTGACCATTGTATCTCTCTATGTGTGTTGGATCTTAGTCTTGTGTGTATGAGTAAGAGGTCTAAATCAATTATGCCTTACATTGACATCGATTGTGTGTATGGTTGTAGAGCCTCATGCTTTGCAATATTGTTGAGTGCATGAGTGTTTGTTGTTTTTTGGGTTTGTGGATTCATCATAATTGTAATCCTCTTTTAAATAAATAGAAGGTAGCTAGTTTTCTTATTCTCTAGCAAATTCATTATCTTCCATAGTATTTGGATTTAGTATGTTTTGAAGGGTTAAAGAAAATTAGAGTGACATTGCTCCATGATTTTTATCAAAGCATAGGATTTTTTTTGGTTTGACATTTGATTGTGGATTTTTGTATTATTTTAGATGGCTCCTTAGAAGAAAAATATTCAAGTCTTGAACAAAGATATAAAGAGTGTGAAATCTACCTTTCAATTGATAGGTGAATGATTGGATGAAATCAATGCTAAGGTAGATATAAATGCAGGTTCTAATTGTATTCAAACACATTGTAATGATGAGCACTCTCATTCAAAAGATGATGATGAAGTTTCTCTGCATGGTGGAGAAAGAGCACATGAGGAGGAAGAGTATTCAAGCTATAGGAAGGGAATCCAAGTTCTTTTGTTAAAACTCAAAGAACTCTAGCACATGCATCTTTTTATTCTCATGGTAAGCTTAATGATGAAGATAAAGCAAGAGTTGGTAGAGCATTTAGGAATGCAACAAGACTTCCTTATGTGGAATTAAATACTTTCAATAGTGTAGATGGCACCACTACATTTGCAAGTTGGCTGAATGAACAAGAATTTTTCACTTGAGGAGGTACCAAATCATCTAAGGGTACCAATTTATGAATTTAGACTAGAAGATATGGCTTCTACTTGGTGGGAAAAATAGTTCCAAAGTTATGTGAGATAAAATGGTTAACCTATCAGGGATTGGCATGTGATGAAATACAAGTTGAAATGGAAATTTTAATAGTGTCAACAAAGATAAGAAATAATCATGAAGCTTAAATTCCTTAGACAAGGAGACAAAGATATCAAGGAATTTTGCATTGAATTTTGTGAAGTATTTCATCAGGCTAAGGTAAACTAGGAGGAATATGAATAGAGTTTAATCTTTCTTGATGCAACTTATGAATTGACACTCAAAGTAGAAAAGAAACTTAGTGGATTTGGGAGCAGGAGCAAACAAGATTAAAAGGGAAGGATAAGAAATCCAAATAAAAAAAGGGATCTAAGTTAAAAGCTAAAGATAAGGGTTGTAACCATAACAAGAAGCAAGAGAAGGATGATGAGAAGGGTAAGACCAAGAAGGATCAAGATAAAGGAGGCAAGGGCCAAGATAGTAACTTATCCAAGATTCAATGCTTCAATTTGGAGAATGGGAACATAAATAATGGGAATGTCCACTTTAAAAGGTAGCTAAGAGTAAGGATGTACGAACTGTGGAGGTGGAGGAGACATCAAGTTAAGCTCTTTAAAGAAGTAATCCTAATACTCCCGAAATTAAGAAAGTTTCTAAATTGAATTCATATGCATTTTTGGGTAATGTGAATATAGGAGAGTAGCCATTAAGAAAATTGTTATTTTAGATTAGGGCTATATGCTTGCCTAGTGAGGTATTGATTTATATTTTGATTAATGGGGGAGCCCAATAAAATGTTATTTCTTTTATGGTAGTTATTAGATTTGGTTTAGTTCATCCTAAACCTTTCAAGGTGCATTAGTTGTCTAAAGACTTCTCTCAAGAGGTGAGAGGGCAATGTCTCTTAAAGTTTAAAATTAGGAGTTACCATGATGCTATGAGATGTGATGTGCTACCAATTGATTATGCTAATGTAATTCTTGAAAGGCCTTGGAATTTTGATAATAGTGCTTAATTTGATGAAGCAAGAAATGTGTGGAGTGTAGTAAGACTAGATGGAATCCATGAGTTGATTCCTATGATAGCTGAATGAGTGAGGTAACATAACTTACTAAATTCTTTCTTAATTCTTCTTGGGGAGAGAAAATATATTAAGAAATATAATAAGTCTAGTTTTAATTTTGTGATTCTAGACTGTTTCTTCTAACCATGATGTTGGATAGTTGGAACTTCCAACAAGTGTGATAGGCTTGAAGGATCAATTTTCCTATGTGTTCAAAGGGAAATTGGATGGATTTCCACCAATGATGAATTTTGAGCACCAAATTAACTTCATCCTTAGTGCTATCATTCCAAATTAAAGAGCATATTAGATGACACCGAATCAAAGGATTGAATTGCAAAGGTAGGTAGAGGAGCTACTTATAAATGGCTTCATAAGGAAGTTAATTTCTCCTTGTGTATTTTTAGCATTCTTATGGTGAATAAGAATAGTGAAGAATAGAGTATGTGCATTAATTCAAGAGTTATGAATAGAACAATTATGAGGCATAAGTTTTCTATTCCAAGGATGGATGATATCCTTAATGTCCTTACTAGTGTAGAGATTTTCTTAGAAAAATTAATATGAAGAGAAAATACCATCAAATTTAGATTTTTTGAGTGTTCGTGATGCTATTTGGGCTCACAAATTCTCTTGCTACATTTGTGAGGTTGATGCATGATGTCCTTAAACGTTTAATTAGCAAGTGCTATATTGTCTTTTTGGATGATATTTTGGTATCTAACTCTAATGAGGATGAGCATTTGGATCAATTAAGGAGTGTGTGTCTTAAGTTGAAGGAGGCTCATTTGGTAATCAATGTGAAGAAGAGTCTACTTCTTCAAGAGGGAGATCACATATTTGGAACATGTGATTTTTAAAAATCAAATTTGAATGAAAGATACCAAGGTGAAGGCTATTAAAGATTGGTTAACTCCTAAAAATCTTAGAGATGTACGATCATTTCTTAGTGTACTAGGTTTTTATAGGAGGTTCATCATAAATTTTAGTGATATTTCATGGTCTATGTTTGCTTTGCTTAAGAAAAATTAAGATTTTAAGTGGGGTGATGAAAACCAAAGAAGCTCTAACTTATTGATAAGGGTCTTGCTAGTTTTTAACTAATGGGATGTATCATACAAATCACAATGCGATTTGATCATAAGCTTCGAAGATGATATTGAGTGGAATGCTAAGAACACTTGTATATGTTATTGCATTTTATGAATATAAAAGAGATTATAATACATATGATAGAAATAAAACCCATGATTCAAGAGTGGACGATAAAGAGAATATTTATAATTTTATGTTTCATATTTTTTATGGATTTTATAATTATATGAATAAAAAAATATATTACATGCATTGTGATCCCTCATGGGAATAGGAACAATGCTTACAAACACTCATGTGTTCAGTTTCCTTATGGGATAGGTGTAACACCACACATGGTATATAATAAATGGTTTCTAGTCACAACCTTGATGACCCAACACCATGTTGTACAGTTATAGCCTCCTTGGATAAGAAATGAATCATTGCAACTTAATCAAAATGGAAATTAAATTAATATTTTTAGTATTTTTATGTTTAAGAAATCAATGGTGAAATAAGGAAAAACCATGAGATTTATTCATTATGTAAACATTGGACTTTGAATTGACCAAATGATTCTAGGCAACATAAGTAAGGTAGCACTCTAATAGAGTCTAGCCACACTTATGAAAGCAATGACTCAAAACACATAAGATAAGTAAGAAAAGGAATCAACTTACCCAAGGGAGGAAGAGCTCTTGACATAAACCAAATGTCAAAATTTTAAATAAAATTAAAGTTATGCCTATGATATGTGTGAGATCTCATCCTAGGTATTTATAGTTTTGTAAAGTAATGAAGAAGGTTCATCAACACCTAGACATCAATGAAGGTCTATCAATGTAGCCTTGGCCAATCCCAATTACCTCTTCTCCCCCTCTCCTAGCCCCAAACACCCATATAAATCACACTTTGCACTTTGGATTCTAACTAAAAGTTGGAACTTGAGAAAGCATGTTGGAAATATCCTAGGACATTTGAAGAAAGCCAAAATCATCCTAAAGAGCTTGGAATCATGCACACAACCTTAAAGTATGACAAAAGGGACAAAGGTGCATGTTGAAAGACCAAGAATCTTAAATGAACATGCTAGACTACAAAAATAGGACACATAAAATACTTCCCAAATCTATGGCTTATAATCAACTTATAAATTGCTACATGGCATCTCATCATTCCCTTACAATTAAGTAAAGCTAGTCCCATAGTCTTAAAAATAAATACCCAAAACAAGGACTAGACACATGACAAGATTCATACCAAGGAATTACAAATGTACAATATAGATCATAACTACATTACAATACAAGCCACCTCATCAAGAAGTGCCATGTGGTGGTGTTAAAAAATAAAATTCCCTTGACATACCTACATGGAATAGGAAGAATCCAAAAGGATAGGTCTCTTCTACACATCATTTGCATCTATGCCTTCTTTTATGTCATCCATCTTCAAATCATCTCTTGCTAGCTTCTTTGACACTTTTTTGGAAGATCTTGTAGAAAATGCTCTCAACCCAAAAGATCAAGAGCATGATTGTTTGCCTTCTAGTCTCTCTCTTAAGGAAGGTCTCTTAGGTATAGTTATTGGATCTAATGATTGATGTTGTTTCTTCTCTTTTTCTAGGATTGTAGTTCACTTACAAGACCATAGACTAACGATTAAGATCTCTTAATCTCCTCCCAAGTAGGTCTACATAATCCCAAGCACAATTACCTAAACATGATGAGTTGTGAAAATGCTAAAAATCAAGTGACATCCCCAAGTCATTATACTAAAAATGAGCATAGAAACAATGATAAGTATAATCCTTGGAGCACAAGAGAAACATAATCATAATTATAGAATTAAGGTATGCATAGAAAAGTAAAAATAAGGTGGAAATATTTCAAATAACCACTAAAATTATAAAGTATATACCTAAATTAGTGCCTTTCCACCATGATTGAGTCACAAGACACCTGGCTTGAATCACATGAGCAATGCAAATGGAAAGAACAAGAAGAATAAATGCTTAAAAAATCCTAAAAATTTAACCAAGAATTAAACCAAAAGAGCAAAAAAAGTAGCAAGAAGATTGAAACATTGAAAATATTATCCTAGATGACATCCAATACTCATGGGATTTGAATCATAATGTTGAATATGCTTATTCCCATTATCTAAGAACTAGAAAAAAGGGGTTATAAAAATAGGAGATAAATAGGATATCCCAAAGTTAAACTAATAGATACAAGAGAGGTAAAGTAAAAAGGGATTATCATGATTAAACATTAAAGTTCATAGAATTGATACTCACACAAGAGGAAGACCAATCAAGTGCTTTATGCCATGTAACTACCACCATCACTGTAATATAAGCTTGAGCTCACTTGGTCATAATGCCAAGTCACAAAGAATTCATAAGTGGATCCTCCCCATAGTAGATACTTTTCCTCTTTCCCTTGTGATACCTATTGATAGAACACCCATGGATTATCAACAACCAATGAGACATTAGTATCAAGTGCAAGTTCATCCCCTTGGATGACCAAATCTCATCCTTTGCTTTTCTTGATCGAAATCTTGCCACATACAATAGTGGACAAGCATGAAACAAAAGAGATGGAAAATGAATGATGAATAAGATGAGAGATTAACTATTTCATACCTTTATCACTACTTGTTCACATAGTGGGAATAGACCATTAAGTTCCTTTTATGAGTGCAAGGTTACACTTGCTACTACCAGTACCATCTAGTCTTGATTATTCCATGGTCTAACCATTAATGAAATCAAACCAAGGCAATGTGCTATCGATCATCTAGAAGTCAAGATTTTGATTTGGTTTTCCTTCATCCATGGATGTATGCATAGCAAGTTTCTTGAATTTTTCTTTACAAGAAACCTCTCATCGATCCTTCTTGTTGTGCTAACTCATTCCAATCCTAATAGTGATTATAATGCCATGACCAAGTAATTGGGATCCTCATGATTCCAAGTGATATGGTCATGGTTTGGATTAAGGATTATGATCTTGACCCCTAGGAAAAAATGGATTTAGGAATTAGGTGAAAGTAACATTTGACATTATCAAAGTTCACTAAGAGAGAATCTTCTAGGCCATCATAGAATATTGTTGTATTGTAGACATAATATGGAATACAGATGTGATACTATAGTTATCTTGCACATTATTTCTTGTTGCTATAGTAGAGATTATAGTATGCGATGTAGTTAAAGTTATAGGGTGGTTTTGGTAAGTATGAGCTTTAGAAATCTAAAGCTATTAATGCCAATTAATACCTATTTTTCTATTTTATATTATTACAAATTTAATGAGGTGCTAAAATATGTTATTTTCAATATGTGTTGGATGCGAAGTTTGAGGAAAATACTCCATGTTTCTTACTAAGACACTAGGACTTTGTTCGTATTGATTTGCAAGTTACTAGGAGACTAATACTCTATATTGACTATCAAGTCAGGGATTGGTCAAGGGCCTGTTAGCATGCAAGGGATTCTCATAGAAACTTTATAAGCTATTCAAGTAGCTAGATATTAGGGTATTATAGATTAAATCAAAATGAAACAAATTAAACCTAAGGCATATTAGTTAATATGAAAGGATTTAACTTGAGGTTTCTTGAGGTAGTACTAGTTGTATAGTAATTCTAATATTTAGTAGGAAGGATTGAGCATTCTATTGGATTAGTAAATGCATCATGGTAGGTTTGAAGATTCTATTAGGTCAGTAATACATTTGGCAAACACTTATGTAACCTAGGTTAATCCATTATATTGGTAATAATTCTAATTAATAAATGGACCACTTTGTACTAACTTTGGTGATTGTAGCTTACCCATGCTCTAATCTAGATGAATTAGGAGTTAATGACTATCTATTGATGGAGTACTAGCTATTTCTTGCACATGTCTCATGTAGATAAGTCACGTGGTGTTGGAACTAAGAATTGAGATGTTTGATTTGGTGAAGCTGTGAAGAGATTTAGAAGATTAATTTCATTATTTTTTTATAATCATGATGTAATACTGAATAAGCATTAGGTGATAATGGAATGAATATGTATTATTAGTTTAAACTTTGAACCATTTGATAATGAAATGTAATTGTTAAGTTTCTAGTGTAACTTTGATGGATAAGCTATATTTTATTATCAAATTACTTAAGAACACTTATGTTCAATTACTTAATTTATGAATGGAATTATGATTTCTCATGTTCCATTTGCTTTAATGGAAAATTTTTAATGAGGATAAAAATTTAATGTTTAAGTTACCAAGTTATGATATTTTGTTCTTTTAGAATTAATGAAACCTAAAATGTACTTAAGAAATGATTGCTATCATGAACATTCACATAGTTTTGATAAAATTATTTGATGGAACTTCAAAATAAAGTTAGTTTTGGTAGCCTCATTACTAAAATTATAAGGTATCTAATATCTTTTAATGCTTTTGATGAGCTAAATTCCTATATTGTAATATCAATTTTAATTGGAAATCAAGATCATGGATTTTAATACAAGAGGACAAATAATGACATCTTCTATGACATCCTATTATTTGATGCCATGGTAAACATTAGAGAATAGAACCTATGTATATTGGTATTGTGGTCTTGTCTCTTCTATATTTATCCTTAGTATATTTGCTATGCTACTAATTCTTGACTGATTTGTTTTGGCCAAGAGGCCAACTTGTCTCATAGGATAGGGGGGGAGGGAGGAGTGGATTTGTCATCCTTCATGTTCTCATAGGATAGTGGGGGAGGGGGAGGGGGGAGTGGAATTGTTGCCCTCCAAGTAACGCCCTCCACATCATCTTCCACATAAGATTCCACGAAATGGAAAAAAACATGAATTGAAGAGCCACACCTTTTCGTATTCCTGTTGTGTGAAATGTGAACCAAAGAGCCATAGTTTTTCGTATTCCCGTTGCACAAAATATGAACCAAAGAGCCATAGATTTTTGTATTCCTGCTTCACACATAAAAAGGCCAAACACAACCAAATGCAGAATGGAAATGGGAATGGGAATGAGAATTCCATTTCCATTCTATCTTTGTCTTCATCTGCTTACAGTTGTTGCAAGCTGCCTAGCCCAACCGAACTAGCTTCAATGACGCTAGCTTTGGAGCTCCACTGGAGCGCTGGAAAGGCACCTACAATGGTGGCCCATGCTTCAACTACAATAACAAGCTCATCAGCATGTGCTTCTTCAACCATGGTAGTAATAAGGTAGTAGGCCATTCGGCCCTTGCTACATCCTTGCTTAACACCGAGGGCCATGACATGCACACGTCATCAATAATCGTCGGCAACGCCGTGGTTGACATTAGCATGCTTGGATATGCCAATGACACTACCCACAGCATGGCCTAGCTTGCACGGATCACCATCTACAAGGTCTGGTGGGACTGTGACTGCTTTAGCTCTAACATCCTTGTGGCCATGGATGCCACTTTGTCCGACGACATTGACATGCTTTCGCTCTTGCTTGATGACAACCTGTAGCAGTACTACACTAACAACATCATCATCAATGCCTTCACCGCTGCAGTCCACTACCACGTCTTTATCGCTTTCTTGACTAAAAACTCCAGATACAATGTTGACATCACCTCAAATCTCGTGCCCTAGATCATGACCATCATTGCTAGCATCCTTGACCATGACTTCTCGGCCATCACGGTGCTTGCCGATGGCAGCGAGTATGTTAGAACTTCACTCTACTTTGGGGAACTGCTATTGGAAGATCCCAATCTCACACTTATCTATGCTGGAAACACCAGCCTCGATGGTGACAGAAATACGAACTTCTACACCTATGGTAGCTTGGACCCCGGAGGTAGAGGAGGTGTGAATCATAATACAATTTTTGTTATAATAGCTAAAAGATCTCTTCATTTAGGTTTCTTTTTTTTGATAAAATTTATATATGAATTAGGCCAATATGTTTCTTGAGTAGCTTTGTCTGAATGTATGTTTTAAGCATAAAAGCTTGTAGGCAGGGGCAGGATGAGGGGTAGAGTTAGAGACATTTGAGGAATGACAATAATGGCTACAATTGAAGCTGTAGCTTGAAGGAAAGGGTCTTCTAAAGTTTTTGTGTCAACAATAGCCTTTGGTTATTGGAATCTGTTTCTAAAAATAAACTTTCTGCCAATCTTTTTATGTGTGTTTTTGTTAATTTTTTATAGTGAATTGTAATGTGTTGAACATTACATTTTGATGATTTTGTGCAATTTTCATAGTTTCACTTCAAGCTGAGCTCTTCTGTCATTAGTACTTAGCATGCTTTCCTATACATTTGCATTCCCAATGCAAAAACATTCCAAAGTTTGGTTCTATTTTTTTATCAATGCTTTCTGGGGAGTGGTAGGGAATTTTGAAATTGTAATTTTCTACTACTATCTTGAGTAATCTTCTTTTGCTACACCCTTTTTCAATGTAAAGGAACATTTGTAAGTTCATGTTCTCTTTATCTCTTTGTATATTTTGTGTAGGTTTTATCATTTCTATGGCTGTGCTTTGAAATTCAGCAGTTACCATGGAGTAGATGCGTTTAGTTGTTACGATTGTGACTACTTTTTCGTTTGCAATATGCATTTTAATAAAATGCAAAAGCGTTAGCATTTTTGCTAGCACATGAAAATTATTAGCCAATTTGAGATGTCGGCCTGACTTTGGTCATAATTTTAACAATTTTTCCTGCTTATTGGGAGGACTTAAAGAGTTCAAATTTGATAATTTCTTCTTACCTTCTCGCATGCAGTGAGGCCTTTTCTTTATGTACATATTCTTTGATTGATGGAATCTAATGGATGATATGGTTGTTAACCTGGTAAATTTTAAAAACAAAAACTTTTGCACCTTTGGCAACCTAGACCCTGGGAAGATCTTCAGCAAGATCATGCTGTGATGATCTTAACCAATGCTGAGGAAAACGACGACGAGCTCTCCACCGACGCACATGTCTTGCCATAATCATAAATAACCAATTATTTATAAATCTCCCCTAGCCAAAGAGTCACTGCAAGGGAGCCAATGATTATATTTATCTCGGTTATTTATAATCTTGGTTATATATAATGATATATTTATAATCATAAACATAAATGATTATATATAATGATTATAAACACTTCATCATAAATAAAGTCGGTTATTTATAATCATTTCATTATATATATCTTATGGATAATGCTAACCGAGATATAATCATTATGGGTTAGCATTATGAATGAATAAATAATATCTCTAACATTATGGATTATGAGTAATATTTCATCATATCTTGGCTTTATTTATTATGAAATGTTTACCATTCGAATGAATCTTATAATCCATAATATCTCAAATTATAATTATGGATTATTACTCTAATTATAATAATCTCATAACATTTATTGGATTCCACAATAATTATAATATAATAATTATGAATGAGGTGTTATCATCATTCATATCTTGTCCATTGTAACAATAATGTCAATATACAAAAGCCCGTGATATAATAATAACATTATTTATGTATTTGTAATGTGATTTTTTATATCTCCACGAATGAATATGCATTACAAATATATGTTGTAGTGCCAATTTAGTTTGATCTCTTCGTATTCCCTCACGCACACGCACTACATGCATGGCAGCTAAAGAATCAGTGCAAGGGAGTTGAATCTCTGTCAATTAATGTCCCCTAACCCCTGAGCTTCCCATTAGTCTCTTTGTATTCCTTCACATACACACACCACATGCAAGGGAGCCAAAGAGTCACTACAGGGGAGTCAAATCTTTATTCAATTGACACCCATTGACCCTTGGGCTCCCCATTCATCTTTTCGTATTCTCTCATGTGTAGGGCCCAATGTGGGTAATAATGAATATTTATTATTATAAATGGTGGGTAATATTAAATATTTATTATTATTATAAATGGTGATAGTTATGATTACAGTAATAATGAATATTTATTATTATTATAAATAATGACAATTATGGTTACAGTGACGGTTACGATCATGACAATGGTTAAGGTGATGACGGTTACGTTTCTTGCATTATCTGGAGTTAAGACCATTGATTCTTTAAAGATTTATCCTCATTTTCATCTGCAAAAATACAGAAGGATTTTAGATGCTAAACATCTTCAAAGTAGAATTGCACAAGAGGTTCATTTTGCTCAGTTGGATAATTAGGCATATTGAGTTCACACTTATCATTGTATTTTACCTTTTGCTCAACCCTATTATATAGCTCTGTAATGTTTGTTGTAATAATTGTGCAATGTATTTCTTCATCAACATATACGAAATATATAAACTTTTATTTTAACCAATTTGTGTTTGCCAATATATATTATTTGGAATGCAAATAGTGATGATAACTNCGAGTAGAATTTAATTATTTTTTTTTATTTTTTAAGTTATCATCACTATTTGCATTTCAAATAATATATATTGGCAAACACAAATTGGTTAAAATAAAAGTTTATATATTTCGTATATGTTGATGAAGAAATACATTGCACAATTATTACAACAAACATTACAGAGCTATATAATAGGGTTGAGCAAAAGGTAAAATACAATGATAAGTGTGAACTCAATATGCCTAATTATCCAACTGAGCAAAATGAACCTCTTGTGCAATTCTACTTTGGAGATATTTAGCATTTGAAATCTTTCTGTATCTTTGCACATGAAAAGGAGGATGAATCTTTAAAGAATNCTAACCCTTAGGCTCCCCATTCATCTCTTCGTATTCTCTCACGTGTAAGGCCTAATATGGGTAATAATGAAATGGTGGGTAATACTGAATATTTATTATTATTATAAATGGTGATGGTTACGATTACAGTAATAATGAATATTTATTATTATTATTATAAACGGTGACAATTATGGTTACAATGACGGTTACGATCATGGCAACGGTTAAGGTGATGATGGTTATGTTTCTTGAATTATTTGGAGTCAAGACCATTGATTTCTTAAAGATTCATCCTCTTTTTCATGTGAAAAGATACAAAAAGATCTCAGATGCTAAACATCTCCAAAGTAGAATTGCACAAGAAGTTCATTTGTTTAGTTGAAGAATTAGGCATATTGAGTTCACACTTATCATTATATTTTGCCTTTTGCTCAATCATATTATACAACTTTGTAATGTTTGTTGCAATAATTGTGCAATGTATTCCTTCATCAACATATACGAAATATATAAACTTTTATTTTAACCAATTTATGTTTATCAGTATATATTATTTGGAATGCAAATAGTGATGATAACTTAAAAAATAAAAAAATAATTAAATTCTACCCATAGGCCGTAAAACCGCTCCACTAGTTTAGATATATATATAAATTGGCCAAGATGATTTAAAAAAAAATTGATGTTAATGAAGCCCGACTATTGGACAAGGTGTCAAGATAACTAAAAATGGAATCACTCATCCCTCCTCTGTTTCTTTACCACTTATCCAATTTAGTTTTACCCTCTCGATCAAGTTTGCTCTTTCTTTGTTTGTTCATGACGTTTTTGAGCATTATTTATGCAAGAGATTTATTTCTCAAAAACGCCATGAACAAACAAAGAAAGAGCAAACTTGACGAAGAGGGTAAAACTAAATTGGGTAAGTGGTAGAGAAATAGAGGAGGGATGAGTGATTCCGTTTTTAGTTATCTTGTTACCTCTTCCAGTAGTTGGGCTTCGTTAACATCATTTTTTTAAAAACATCATCTTGGCCAATATATATATATATCTAAGCTAGTATTATGTGGTTTTTGATTTGCTTACATGTTGCTATAGTTGGAGGAATGTCAAACTCAAAAATGAATAATAGCAAAAAATAAAAAATAAAAAATAAAATTTACAGTACATCAAATCATCAACATAGAAGAGAGGGCCCAAATAAAAAGCCCAATAGTTTTGGATGTCTTTTCAAGTTTTCATCTTTACAATCAATCTTAAAAGACCTCTCCTCTAGGGTAGGAAAAAGATCAAGCCTTACCCTTATTCAAAAGTGCTCTCACAAGCTTTCACTTTTTAGTAAAGGTTTTCTTGTAAAGAGAGAAAAAAAAAAACTCTCTCTAAAGAAAAATGAAGGTGACAATAAAAAAAAAAATTGCAACAAAACCAGCTTTATCAACTTGAGCTCACAAAACAAAAAGAAATTAATTCTACAAGAAATAAATTAATTGTTTAGCCTTCACTTGAAGCTTTCTTGCTTGAAAGTATAACTACAATTCCAAATAAAGTAATAAAGTATATGTATAGATGTGGCAGAGGAAGGGGTATTGGATCCAAAAATAACATATAGAATAGATATCAATGGGACTTCTATAGAATTAATTAAAGTTTAGAGATTGAAAGAAGAATAGTAGTACAAATTTGCTAGTAAAAGCGTACCGTTAAGTGCTAATCCATCTAAAAATTAGAATGTTGAAAGTTTTAATCTTTGTTTTCTATTTTTTTATGTAAAATAGATGGTGCAACATTTATTTTTAATTTTGAATATCAATTGTTTCACCCTTTTATTTATTTATTTTGAATTTAGAATGTAAATTTGTACTGGGCTGAGAGCTCACTCCCACTAAGGAATGTGGTTCCTGAAAATGTCTGTGGGTGAAACAATGCTTCAATTATCAAAGGATATCTCAGGGGATCATCATTTAGAGAGCGGTAGTAAAGTGCTTATGAGTTTGAGCATGACCTAGTTACTTAAAAGAGATTATGCTTTTGCTTCTGAACATTGAGACCCTCCTCTCGATGATCCTTATATAAGAGTCTCTCAAAGAGGGAATCTGTTATGATTTACAATTTGAAATTTCAATGCATAGGCTTTGAAGATTTCAAGTACTGTTCATGCATATTGATATCGTGTCAACACAAACGTAGTGAAATACAGAATAAACAAATGACTGAGATCACAAACATATTCAAAATTCCAGCCAAAAATACCAAAAATAGCTGAATTCCTAACAAACCCTAGAAAAAGCTTCCACCACAGAGAGCAAATTAAGCATGTTCAAAACACTGAAACAAGCTAAACCGGCAAGAACATTCATGCCATTGAGCAGGGCTCTGAGAAATGTGATACCATCGCCGGTAGCAATGTGGGCATGAAAGGAAGTTGATGTTCCCAGCAACGGAACCTTGGCCAAATCTTCATCGCAGCTTCTGCGGGGATCTTCTGCATTAAGCAACAGAGCCAATTTCGATGAAAAACTTTCACTCAGCAGGGGACCCATGAACGAGTTCTTGCTGATAAACTAAGTTCAATGCAATGAAAACCAAACTCAAACTCCACAATCCCAGAACCAAATTTCTGCTTCCAATACCAGAATCCCAATTTGCAAAGATGTCAAAGCAGGGTAACACTCCGTATATATTGCCAGAAAATATACATAAAAAACCTCTTGTCAATAAACCCACCCAAACAACAACCTAAAAGAATAAAAAAACATCCTTGCCCAACAAGCAAAAATATACGGATCTAATTCATCCCAGGTCTAATCCTCCAACATGAATTTTTGACCGAGTATTTGGAAACCAGGACTCACAGTGGACTGATATGAAATCTCTTTTAAACTTGTCCCTCTGATAGGGCACTTCTCAACGTGCTTTATATCATGTGTCCCGCCTACCCACCAATTCTCACATCAACTTTAAGGTTTCCAATGTGGATTCCTATTGTATTCTCTTTTAACTTAAGCCTGGGTTTCTATGTCGTCGCTTTTCCAACATAGATTGAAAAGCTATTGGGTTTGCATTCAATTCAACCCAGAAATGAAGGAGAGGTCTTTTTTAAGTTTTTTTCTGTAAGATCCCATTTCATACCTTTGACATGTAATAATCCGGAATTTTGCTGTACAGGCCCGCAGACCACTTGTGCTCAAATCAGTTAATCAGTAACTAAAATCGCCTAAAAAGTACAAAGGTATAATAATAATCCCCGATTAAAATGCCTCCCTTCAAAGTTTTTATGGGTTCCTAACTTGAAATCTTTAGGACTACAAACTATATATCCAAATCCACATTTCATGCTCCCAATAATAATGAAGTGTTACCTTAGTAGTAAGACTAATGATTTGAACACTCTAAGTCATAGGTTTAATTTTGGTAGGCAATGTTGAGCTTTAAAGTTCTAATTGAACTATATTACAATTCTTTCGGGGTTTCAACTGTTGACCTTTTGGTATGTCAAAATCTTGAAAAATGGAAAACTTGTAAGTGTGCTTGTGAGATCTTGCAAGCTTAAGAAAAGTGAATAAAGAATATTAAGTAGACCAAGATAAGAGCATAAATTGACAAATTGAAGTACTAAAGTGCAATAAGAAAATGCAAGGATTTGGAGGAAATCATAAGAATGCAAGATGTCTGAAATTCTAAAGAAGATGTCTTAGAGTATAACAAGATTTCTCACCTTGCTGCAAGATGTCTCAGCTAAGAAACTTTTATCTTAGGCAAGATGTCTCTACAAAATAGTAGATATCTCAAGTTGTGGCAAGACGTTTTAGTTAAGACATCTTAAATTAGGTTAAGGCGTCTCACTCAAGATGTCTTAGGAAAAATGAGATGTCTCATTTGCAAGATGGAGAACATACTAAGATGTCTCAGGCTAGTGAAAGACATCTAAAGTAGCCATTTCTAGCCATTGTATGAATTCGAATGGATAAATGATGGTGACAAGGCTATAAAAGAAAGTGGTACCTTTTTGGGAATAACAAGCATTGTTAATGTGATCAAGCAATCATTGTATATATCTTTTGAGATATTTTATACTTCACTTTCTTATCATTTGTTGAGTTGTTTATTGTTTTGTTGAACCAAAAGCAAGGAATTAAAAGCTTAGTTCATTTTCTTTCTTGATCTTTCTATCTCCTGTTGTAAGCCTTGAGGGGTTGGATGTGCTTCTTGAGAGAAGCCATCTTTTGAGCTTGTTGGGACCTTGAGGGGTTGGCTATGTTTCTGAGAGAAAATACCAATAGTAGAGCTCAAGACTTTATAAAGGTTGTGGTGCCCTTGAAACCACATTTTTTTAAGGAATAAACTCCACAGGTGTACAAGGATTCTATCTTTTGAGTATGAATGTATGCAAGTTAGGGAACCATGTACATTTGTTGTGCAGGAATTGGGTCTCACTGGATAGAACTTATTCAACCCCCTTGATGAGTGGCAAGGTACCCCTACACTCACCATACGAATACGAGCGTTTTCACGCATGATCTGGTTGAACTCCGTAGACAGACTAGTTGTGGCACCTAGATAGTTAACCTTAGGTCGCAATTCGTTGTCTTTCCACCTGGACTAGTATTAGCTTTGTCACGTATGGTTTAGTCCAGAGTGAGGTGTATGATGTGGTTTCTAATCTACGCTACTCTTGGAGGCAATGAAAGTAATGTTTACTAATCTAGGAGATAAAGGGTGAGAAAATCTAATCTAGACTAAGTGCGATGAGCATCCATTCCTTGATTATCTGTACACATCTTGGACTTTGTGCATGACTACCACTAGGATTACCAAGCGCAAATCCTAGGTATGCTACTAGGTTACCAAGTAGTCACACTTAAATGCTCGTAATCAAGTCATACTCATTCCGTGTTCTAACATGAGTTTAAGGGTGAGAGAAACTAATTAGGAAAGTAGTAAATAACATTTAAATAAATAAATAAACAAAGTGAATGCTACAATGATGAAGTAATCTCTATCTTTATTTTTGGTCATGTGTGTGTCCAAGTACGTCACACTCGAATAAAGGATGTGGTACAATTACATTCACCACACTGTGGGCAAACACGGGAAAATAATCTCTTTGGAGGGATCAAACTACCAGAGTTTGGCTACAATGTACTCTAGATGCGAAACAAGGGAGAGCCACCTCTTATTTATAGACATTGCAATGGGTTGCGATATTGCGTACACGATATCGTAGGGAGAGATGCGATATCATGTACATGATATCGTAGCCCATGCGATATCGCGTCCCATCATACCCCCACAACTAAATTAAAACTCGTCCTCAAGTTACAGTGATTACACAGTGGATAGGTATGTGATTATTAGATGGAAAAAACAAAATGATGCCGTAGTGTGGGAAGAAAATAAAAGAAAGACACAACATAGAAAGTGCTACAACTACAAAAACTTGGAACTCATGTAGTTCCTGGTGGCGATGGCTCCTCCATTGGTGCTTTCCCTTTGTCATGTGCTCTAGGCTTTGAAGCTTGATGGCATTGAAGTATGGCCTGGAGCTTCTCCTCTTCAGTCCAAGGGTCTTGTGCTATCCATGCTAGTGTTCCAATGTTTGACAGAGTTGGCACTTCCCACGGATAGGATAGTTGCGAGAACATTTGGTTGGTCTTGACATACCAAGTCGTGAACACCCGTCGTTCCTTTTCATAGGCTCTGGCTTTATCCTTGTATTCGTGAAGATCTGTTAGCTGTCGAGCCAAGTCGATTGCAACATCTTTCTATCCCTGGTTGCTGGCTTTTACCATCTCAAGTTCAGAATTTGCAACATCCAGGTTTTCCAACAGCTTCTTGCGTTCTGTAAATTCTGCTTCATATTTGATGTGGGTGGAAGCTACCTACTGCTCGAGTTTTGACCTCGGGTGACCTACTATTAACATGGAAAGGTTGGCATATTTGAGGTTTGCCAACTCCATGTACTCTGTCAAGTCCTAAATCTGTAGGTCCTGGTTCTTAACTTCCGCTTGGTGGGCGAAGGCGTAGGTGTCCAATATGGCCTCCCAATCAGTGTGTTGAGCACTAATAGTGTTGATTTGGGCCTTGGCCATATGAATTTCCTTTTCAAGGATCTGTTTATACATCCCCACCTGATCGTAGAAGTGCTCCTTCAGCTTCTCATGTCGTTTAGCCTCATTCTGCTACGCGCTTATCTCAATTGCTGACTTTTGACGAATAGCGCATACCTCGTCCATTGAGAGGGTTCGATTTTCTCTGGCTAAACGGCTTATGTCTTGATTGGCCTGGATGAATTGTTCTCGTAATTGATGAAAGTGTTCATAAAGAATGTTCTTTTGCTTCTCTATAGTGGTCAACTAAAGGTTGTCAGCAACCAGCTGCTTGTTTTCTTCTTCTAAGGCCTTGAGTGCCTTAAGATGCGCATGAGTTTGTGCTTGTGCTGTGGAGGCATTCCAAATAGCCTTCTCCTTTTTATACACCACCCTTTTATTCTCTGCAATCAACTTGGTTAGTTGCTCCATTCTAAAATTTTCTAGCTGGTCTATGGGAACAAATTATAGAGGATCCCACTATGCTGCTTGTAAGGCCTCGAGCTGCTCCTGTAGTTTTTGCACTTTAGCTTCAGCATGCTCGACCCTTACCTTTGTTAAGACCAGCTTCCCCTTTATGGAAATGAGGTCTAACTGAATTGTGGTAACATCCTAAGGGATGTCAAATAGGGACGTCATTACTTGTTCTATTTGAAGCAATTGATCAAGCACATCCTCATGTTTTGCAAGAGTCATTGAGGTTCTAGCTAGAGTTTGAGCATCCCATGCTCCTGAGAGATCTGTCGATGGCACAACAGGTATGTTGAAGGACTCTTTAATGTGGTCTGCGACCACTTCTGCATCTCCTGCAACATTCTGGTGTTGCATGACCACCATTGTGGCCCCTTCACCAGTCTCTAACTACACCTGGAAAGATGCTACGTTTCCTGAGATTTGTTGTGACCATCTACTTTCCCCTCCTCCTGTTTGAATGGACACTTTGCCCCTTGTGAGATCTAATGAAACTATATTCTGAATGGCATCATCGATGATTCAGAAGAGGTTTGCATCATCACGACATTCCTAATTGACCATCTCAGCGATGGCCCTAAAATGGCTCATCGATGGTCTGTAGTCTTGTGGCAGTGGCGGTTGATCCTGGCCTATGATAGGCCCTGCTTCTTGTTGTTGGTTGGGACCCATGGCTAGAGGTTGACTGGGTCCGGCCATCTGTTCTTCTTCTTATTCTGGTCCCAGCTCTTCGCTAGTGCTTTTTCTTAGAGCTGGCGCCTTTAGCAATTTAGCATATGAAGTAGTTTAGGATTTTCGGAGGACGTCATTGGTGTATCCCCGAATACCAGCACGTTGGCAAAGCTTTTTGATAAGACAAGGGAAAGGTGATGCCATATTCCCTGTCTTCTATTCTTTGAACAGCCTTAGGATCTCTGTCAAATATAGATGGGGTAGGTTAGCGTTAACCTTTCCCATCAACACTGCACATCCTATAGCCACATACGTCGATATCCTTTTTAAGCCCTTTGTGGGGAAGAGGTGATATGTTCCAATTTTGAAGTAAACCCTCTCTTCCATTGTCAATTCACCAAATGCTTTATCTTTGCCATAAGCCTTCTCCAACCAATCCTTTCGCACGTCGGAGTCTGAATGGGTGGATAACTAAGCAACCTGGGGCCTTGTATTCGAAAGGTTTAACACTTCCGAAATGGCTTGCGCAGAGAAGTCAACTGTTACACCATAAATATTAACAGTGGTGCCTTGCTCCCTATTGTGCCAAAATTGGTACGTCTCTCCTAGTTACTAGGCACTGCTTTCAAAGAGGATAGACCATAAGGGAGACCTTTAAGGTCATCCCTAATAGCCTTAGGAGCGAACTCTGCAAAATATTAAAAGTTTAACTCCACAATCACCACAGCGAGTATGGACTTCTCATGGATAGCCTAAACACAATCTTGGGAAAACGTGAATTATTGTCCTGGTTCAGGCGCTACAGCAGCTCCTCCTTCTACCTGCCCGAACTATCCGGTAGGAGGTTCATCTTGATGGATGCTGAATGATTGCTCCTCCTATTCTACATGTTGTCTAGCAGGACCTTGTCTTCCACCTCTCTGAGATCATTTCTTTCCACCTTGAGCAGGACCCTCCTGTTGTCCACATTTCAGGGCCATCTGCAATCACACGGGCCAAGCGTTAGTAAGGCTATTTCTAAAGTTAAGTTATACCTTACTACTTACCTTAATTAATGATCTTATGTTATAACGTGTGATCATGCCCGAAAGTTTGTAATAATGATTCCTGTGACCTAGGTGATTACCATTTTAGCCTCTTGGTATACCTAAGGGTTATATGATTTTTAGGCACAATTAGTCTAAGTGTTAGAGTTAATTACCCTAATTTATGTCCTTTGGGTGATGATAAATTTCAAAAAAAGTTAGGCACTTTTTGGCAAGTGTCCCTCCCCCATGACTAAGCTGAACACTCCGAGTTCAAGCAGGTTCAAATGGAAGTAAAATCAGAGTACTAGCAAGCGATATATGAGTAGAAAAGCAAGGGTCACTCAATCGCAAGTTGTAGAGAAAAATTTCAAAAACTCCCCTTGTGTGAATGGAAAAATGATGCGAAGTGTTGTGGGCGGGGGTACCTATTTATAGGTGGTGAGGACGCGATATCGCGTATGATACATTGTGTACGCGATATCATGTGGGACGTGATATCGCGTACATGATATCTCGTCCCTGGTGATGTGAGACACCATGAAAATACTAATTTTTAAATGATTTTCTTGAAATTAAGATTGGAAATTGAGGACATTGACTATGATCAAGATGTTCTAGGGCAATTTCATTAATTCAAAAGGCACCGTTAATGATAATGGTGTGGATTTTATCAATAAAACCTTGGGTGGTAAGAAAAAGGGTATGTAATGGTACATTGGAACGTTAAAATTCAGAGGGATAATAGTAGGAAAAGAAAATCAATTAAAAAATTAAGCCGAGGGTAAAAAAATTGTGTGTGTGAGCTATGTCCTAAGTGAAGATTACAACAAAAATTACACAAGTGGATCCTCCCCAAAGTAAGTTTCAACCTATAATGCCCTTGTGTAACCACACTTAAAGTGTTCGTGGGCACTAGAAGGGTTAAATGTAATCCGCACTAACTCCACAAAACACACACATGTAAATATCACCGAAATGAGATGAAAATTTTATGCTACATGGGTCATGAGCTACAATTATACAAACAGTGAGATGAGATGAACTATAGAAAGGGATCGTAGAGATTGGGACATGAGGTAACTGACCCAGGGCACAACGAATCCTGCATGTGAAGCATGATTAAAGTGTCATTAACCTATCATTCCAAGATTAGGACCAAGTCCATTTCTCTAATCAGTGACATCACATTGTTTCATCCCATGATGAGCAACTATGAGAGTACCATAACAACAAGGTGTACAATCACTTGGCATTTTATGCAAGGGAGGAGTGATTTTTGTTTTGTGGCACTTTGTTTTTCTTTTTCTTTTCTATTTCTTCTCTTTTTTTTGAACCTTACTTAATCCAGAGAAGCCGCAAACCTTCAGGCATGTGTGCATGTCTTTTCAGTGGGACCCCCTAGAACAACCTTTGATTTTTGAGTGCCCTTTTGATTACTCTTACTCCCATTTTTATTAGATCTACAAGGATCTTAGCACAACTAGGTTGCATGATAACTCCCATAGACATCACCAAAGAGAATCCTCAAGTCCCCTTGATGTCACACCCCAATCATTCCCTCTTGATCCATCCTTCTTCATTCTAAGTACAATGAACACAAAATTAATTTTAAGTTTTAAGAATGTCAAGAATATCACCGTACCCTTTAACAAAATCACTTATTTTTAGAGTAGATGAGTGGGTGTAATGGGCTCGCTGTTCCAAATAATTGATCACTCGAGACTTAATAACATAGAACACACCTCAACCAATGATCCACATGAGTGTTTTATTTGTAGATGAGATTATTTACAAAAACATAAAAACACAAAAACACAAAAGATAAAAAGATAAAACAAAAAGTTGAAAAATGAAAAACTAGAAAACAAAAAGTTGTAAAATTAAAGAAAATTGAAAAATATTTATTAATCCTGCTTGCTATAAAAATGGGGGATATCCCCTAAAACTAATCGGTTAAGGATGGCAAGGATTAATAAATGTAAGATGAGGATCCTTGCATGTTGGAAATATTGGAATTGATCCATACTTATCCCCTCGGGGTTCACACACTTGATTATAATGAGCATAGTGGGGAAATTTATACGATGTAGTTCCCGGATAATGAGTTGACCCACTATGATATTTTGGATTGTTAGATGGTATGCAAGGATTAGGATGATGCCTTCCATGGTTGTGTTCATTGGGCCGTATGGTTGTTGGAGTGTTTGATGGTGGCCTTGATAAAGTTACATGAGGCATTGGGTTTGAAGGTATGGGTGCACCACAGTGTGGGGCTTGTGCTGAGTTGGAGGATGCAGTGGCTTTAGAATTATGTTTTCCCTTCTTACGATCGTGTTTAAAGAAGGGGGGCTTTTGATGTTGCTAAGGTTTCTCACTGCTATTAGAAGTAGTAGAACAAGTAGCATTTGTGGGTTGTTGCTGTGGTGCAGACATCTTAGGAATAGTTAGTGCTGATGTGGAAGGAGGGAAAGGATGAGAATGTTGAAAATTAGGAAGAGTATAAGGTACACAAGGTGGCAATTGTGTTGGAGGTATGGGCTGATAGTATTGTGGAGAATATTACTGTGGAGAGATAAAGTGCGGTGGCCTAGTTGGAGAAACAAGATGTTGAACTTGATAAGCATTTGGGTTTGGATAATATGAAGGGTGCCTCCAGTCTAAGGGTGGTCTCCTCCACGACTGGGATTGTTGCCACTATGGTCGAACACAGTATCTCTGTACGAACTCTGGATGTAGTGTGTTTCCCCAATTCTCATGTAGATGTAACAAGATTGGGCATTGGCCCTTGGGGTGGTCGTACATGCATATGTTGCATTCATATGTATGATTGGCAGTTGAGCGCTTATTCCCTTCATTCTTTTTTTCCGATTGTCTAATGTTTTTTCCTACTTCTTGGGTTGTCAAAACTCTATCTCCAATATTGTTGATAAATTCTCCACACTTTTGATACGTCCATTCCAACATCTTATTAATCTTTGCCTCGACTTCTTCTAATGATTGTTGTATTAGCAAAGATGATTCTTCCACCTTGAGATTGGTTGATTTCTCCTAGTTATGATCATGGACCTTTGTTAAGTTGAAATTTTGGTCCCATTGATGTTTTTCAACACTCTCCCATCTAGCCATTTCTCCTTCTTCTTTTGCTACCCACTTAATAAGCTCTTGGACTTGATGGGTTCATAGTTTGTATAATTGAACTTAGGCATATATTCCTAAGGTCTCTCTTGTTTCATTACGTCGCCCATCAATAATATGGTACATTAGCCTTTCCTCGGAAAACCCATGGCCTGGACAGTTGTTTAATAGTGCATAATATCTTTCTAAGGCCATGTATAAGGGTTCATGTTGTGCTTGTTTTCATCCTTGGATTTGTTTCCTCAAGGCTGACACTCTTGTGTAGGTTTGATATTTTTCATTAAATACTTCTACCATTGTTAACCAACGTCATATTTAGTTTGGTTTTAATGATATATACCATACTTTTGTTTGGCCAACAAGTATCATAGGGAAGAGCTTAATTTTTTGCCAACCATTATCAATGTTGTTCCATGCATAGGCATCATAGAAGGCTTGTAAATGTTGATGCGGATCTAAGTCATAGCCTCCTGAAAAAGAAGAGAAGTTGTTTAAATCGAGCCTGGGTAGATGACTCTCTTTACGATGCCTACGGGAGATTCGAACAGCCTCCTGTAATTGCGTTAAGCTTGCGGTGGCCAGTAGGGGTTCATCATCATCTAGTAAGTTATGCTTTCATGTGTTGGGATGACATTGCTTTCGTTCATGTTTATAAGAAACCCCCACTTCAGGTTGTATACTCCAATCTTCATCATCATATAGTTTGTTGGTTCTCCAATGAACTTCCTCACTAAGTGTGGCATTATCGTGATCTTGTAGGAGAGGCATGGTTGTGAAGTTATGTGTGAATTTATATGTGACTTTTAATAATTATATATTTTCTAAAAGATATATCGTTAATTTCTTTAAAGTGACCTTGTATGATCTAACTAATTTAGATAACTAGCACCATCCTTGGCAACGGCGCCAATGATGAGTGGCGAGGTACCCCTACACTCAACCATATGAATACGAGTGTTTTCACAGGTGATTCGGGCAAACTCCATAGAAAAACTAGTTGTGGCACCTAGATAGTTAACCTTAGGTCACAGTTCGCTGTCTTCCCACTTGGACTAGTATTAGCTTTGTCACGTATGGTTTAGTCCAAAGTGAGGTGCATGATGTGGTTCCTAATCTATGCTACTCCTGGAGGCAATGAAAAGTAATGTTTACTAATCTAGGAGATAAAGGGTGAGAAAATATAATCTAGCCTAAGTGCAATGAGCATCCATTCCTTGATTATCCGTACACATCTTGGACTTCGTGCATGACTACCACTGGGATTACCAAGTGCAGATCCTAGGTACGCTACTGGGTTACCAAGTAGTCACACTTAAATACTTGTAATCAAGTTGTACTCATTCCATGTTCTAACATGAGTTTAAGGGTAAGAGAAACTAATTAGGAAAGTAGTAAATAACATTTAAATGAATAAATAAACAAAGTGAATGCTGCAATGATGAAGTAATCTCGATCTTTATTTTCGATCATGTGCGTGTCCAAGTATGTCAC
>MNCI01026541.1:138154-168857 GCA_015680685.1 Gnetum montanum
AGAAAAACTAGTTGTGGCACCTAGATAGTTAACCTTAGGTCACAGTTCGCTGTCTTCCCACTTGGACTAGTATTAGCTTTGTCACGTATGGTTTAGTCCAAAGTGAGGTGCATGATGTGGTTCCTAATCTATGCTACTCCTGGAGGCAATGAAAAGTAATGTTTACTAATCTAGGAGATAAAGGGTGAGAAAATATAATCTAGCCTAAGTGCAATGAGCATCCATTCCTTGATTATCCGTACACATCTTGGACTTCGTGCATGACTACCACTGGGATTACCAAGTGCAGATCCTAGGTACGCTACTGGGTTACCAAGTAGTCACACTTAAATACTTGTAATCAAGTTGTACTCATTCCATGTTCTAACATGAGTTTAAGGGTAAGAGAAACTAATTAGGAAAGTAGTAAATAACATTTAAATGAATAAATAAACAAAGTGAATGCTGCAATGATGAAGTAATCTCGATCTTTATTTTCGATCATGTGCGTGTCCAAGTATGTCACACTCGAATAAAGGATGCCGTACAATTACATTCACCACACTGTGGGTAGACACGGGAAAATAATCTATCTCTAGAGGGATCAAACTGCCAAAGTTTGGCTACAATGTACTCTAGATGCAAAACAAGGGAGAGCCGCCTCTTATTTATAGACATTGCGGTAGGCTACAATATCGCGTACGCAATATCGCAGGGAGAGATGCAATATCGCGTACGCGATATCGCGGCTCATGCGATATCACTGCAGACACGATATCATGTATGCGATATCGCGGCCCATGCAATATCGCATCCCATCATCCCCTTCTAAGTTCTCAATCCTCATCAATACCCCATCACATTTCACACTCCCTAGTTTTGGTGACTAATTTTTAATAGTGAAATAGAGACTCATAACCACTTATTCTTAAAGTCTTATTGGAATTCTAGCTTTGAGATAACACTCTATATTTAAATTCATTTTTATGGACTCTAAAACTAGCACTAATGCTCAAATAATGGTTAAATAGAGATTCATAACTATTTATTCTCAAAGTCTTCTTAGAATTATAGCTTTGAGATAACCCTTTACATTGAAGCTTGTTTTTATGGGCTCTAGAACTAGCACTAATTCTCAAATAATGGTTGAATTAAGATTCATAACCACTTATTCTCAAAGTCTTTTTGGAATTCTAGCCTTGCGAAACCTAGATTTTCTAGAACTATGAACTATGGTTGTAATAATGTAGGATTATGTAAACTTTTATATTGAAACTCATTTTTATGAGCTCTAGAATGAGCATGTATGATCAAATAATGGTTAAATAGAGATCCATAACTAGTTATTGTCAAAGACTTCTTGGAATTCTAGCTTTGAGAAACCTCTATTTCCACAATTCTCATGGTTTATTAAAATGGAACTATCACTTGCATGTGCATGAGCCATGGCTATGCAGCCATCACAACTTATGTCCAAATCAAGTTGAATCAAGATTCATAACCAAATTAGCATCTTCTCATATTTTACTTTGAAAGGGAGTTTTTGGTGGGGTTTTTGTAGTAGAATTTTTTATGGCAAGGAATGATACGAAGGTGGAAAATTCTAATGTTTCTTACAGTGCAAAGACCACAAAGAATTTTAAAGTTTTTTATTCTGTTTTACCTAATGATTTATATAAATCTCTATCAAAAGATATTACTTTATGATATGTATTTCTATCGATTATTGATTTGTTTGCCCGAATAAGGGTTTTACACTTGTGATTTATGCTATCTATGGACACTATGGAATTAATGTTTTGCATGCCCACAATTTTTCTAAATCCTTTTTGCTTGTCGAACTGGTCAATTATGAAATGGATGAGAAATCATTGGATCTTAAAGTTTTATAAATTAATGTAATACTTTTATTGCTTGAGAATAAAAAGTGGATTTTGATCCATATTCTTCTAATTATTCTAAAACTCCTTATTGGATTGAATTAGAAAATCTTCCTCTTATTTCTCAAACTGTTGAAAGCAAAATTATTGGTAGCATTAGCATAATTTATAGAGGTAGAAACATTACTAGATGGTGTGCAAACTATCAATCCTTTTACTAATCCTCTTATTAAAAAGGCCCCAAACATTCCAATAATCCTCTTATTAAATGGTAGTTTTGAACCTTTTACTAATCCTTTTAATTCTAAAGGTGCTAGTAGAGAATTCCTCTTTTAAATAAAAGAAATTTTCTGTAGGGACTACTAATAAAAAGACTAATACAGATGAATTTTACTTAGTGCAACATAAAAAGAAGAGGCCTACAATGACTGATTTCAATTTAAAAATCTTAAAAGTATCTCATTCTTTTTCTACTTCTACTACTGTTCTAAATATTTTTTTAAAAGATAATACCTTTTTACTTATTAGTGACATGGATTATGAGACAAATGCTAACTTTTAAAATTAAGGATGAGGACCTCCTCTTCCACATTTCAATGTTAGTTTTAGCATGGAATGTTTGGGGCCTTTTTAATAAGTCCTAACCAAAAATTACTAGGGAGTATATTTCAAACTAGCGTTTATCTTCAAATTTTCTTTTCCTACAAGAAATTAAGATTTCAGCTCATGATATTAGTTTCAGTGGTAAATGCATTTTAAAAAATTACATTATTTCTTTTAGTACGCATGAAGTTAATAAATGAGGTGTTGCTATTATTGTTAATAAAAATTGGATTGGAAAAGTTTTGAATTTTGGTTTTGACAACCTTGGCAGAGTTATTTGGATTATTTGTTGATGAATCATGTTTTTGCATGCTTCAATATTGGATACTTGATATCGGAGCCTCAACATCGGGTATCTGATGTTAGCACCTAAGAAGCGATGTTAGACATTCGATATCACAGGGTATATGTTGGCCTATAAATATAGCGCTTGGGCTCATGATTTTTATATAGTTTTTTAGTCAAAGTAGCGAAGCTCTTACAGTTTGTTTTCTCCAGAGTTAGAATATTTTCTGAGTTCATGTAGTAGGAGTCTAAGTGTGTAAAGATCTTTGTTTGAACACTGATGTATGTAAGCGAAGAAGTGTGATAAGAATAAAAATGAACCCTTTTGATAATCCTTGCAGCATCGAGAATAGATTAAGGTTTTTTTAATGCACTTTACTTTCATGCACTTACTTTAATGCATTTAAATTAAGCAATTAATTTCCAATTGTTAATGAACACAAGCACAACCACTTCATACATACATATAGTGCTTGGTAACCCAAAAACGCTTAATGCTTGGTAGCCTAGCAACACTATATGTGTTTAGGATGTGTCCAGGAAAGTGGGATGGGTACTTGTGTTAGGCTAGCTAGGCAATGAATGAGTTAGATCTTAGATTACTATACCTTTCATTCTTGTTGTAGGTGACTAAACTTATAAAACATAAAATGAGAAAAATCATGTACCTCAATTACACTTAAACCATACCCTTGAGTTTCACAAGTGTAGTTGGGAAGACAATGAACATTCTCAACGCCCATTTCACTTCCTAGAGGAACTAGTTCACTAGAGAACTATAGGTCCATAGAATTCAACCAGATCACGTGTGAATGCCTTAGTGATTCATATGGTTGGGTGTAGGGGTACATTGTCACTCATCATTTGTCATAGTGAAAAAGGTGACTTAAGACTTTGTAATATTTATGCTCCTAATAATTTGAAAGATTGATTAGAGGTTTGGAAATATATTCTATCTTTGCCTAAAGTTCATTGGATTATTGGAGGTCATCTCAGTATGGTTGAAAGTCATTTAGATAAACTTGGTGGTCTTCCTCCTAATATATCTTCTCAAGAAAAAGAAGATTAGTGCAATTTCAAAGAAAAATATTTTCTTTATGATGTTAGCTCTTTATTCTCATCTCATTTGAATGAGAAGCATTATACTTGGTGTAATAATCAATAAGGAAATAATAGAATTTATTGTCAACTTGATAGATTTTACATCTTTAATATTTCCTTTTGGAAGCTTGTAAGAAAAGTAGAAGTGCATACATGTGCTACTTTGTCAGATTATTTTCTTGTTAGAATTTTTCTCTCTAGTATTAATTATTCATTCTTTTAAAAGCATAAAATTTTTTAAAATAAATGCTAATGTTTTCATAGGATCTAGTAGGAAAAATATTTTGAAGTTTTTATGGAATGTAGAAAAAAAATCCTATTGGTGATATTGGTTGGATTAACTAGTGGCAACAAACTACTTGTAGAGTAAAAAATTATGCTAGATGGTTTGGAAAATAATTTATTAAGTGTAAGCATCAAGTTGAAGAAAATCTTGCAGAATCCATAAAGCAAATACAAATTCATTTAGACCAAAATCTCTTTGATTTTGAAACTTAAAAAGCTTTGGCTAAATCTTATTATGTTAAACAATTGATGAATGGTTGTATATTCCAACACTCCAACATACAAGTCACAAGTGTTCATGTGCAACCCAATCATAATCCATGGATGGCTAATGTAGATTCATTAGTAGTTGAGGTTCAATTCATGATTGCTATCTTTTCACTTTGGGTTAGTGAAGTTCAGGTTGTATGATTTAACTATCGATGAGACATATGATAGGTTGATGTTGTTGACTTAAACTAAAGCTAAGTGTAAACATGATTGAAATAGAGTAATATAATCTAAGTCTAAGTGTAACATAAGTGAAGATACTATTCTATCTTATAGGAAATAAGTATTCATTCTTGGTTTACCATTCACATCTTGGGCTTATGCAATCTTCACTGGGGTTACAAAGTGTTATGCTAATGGATGAACTAAGTAATAACACTACTATAATTACCAAATGATTATAATATATGTTCAAACTAGTCATACTTATACTACCATACTAAGGAATAATGGAAAAGTAAAGTACTTAGGAACTATAAATAACTTAAGAAAAGTAAACATGCTTGAAAGATGGTAATTATACTAAGTAAAAATGAACTAATTAAGAGTAAAGTAAACTAAGTAGAATGTTGCAATGGTGGAAAAAAATCTTGATCTTTATTTCTAAACATGAACTATGTCCAAAAATAATTCACCTAAACAAAGATTCTGTACAACTATTTAAGACCACACTATGGGCATTCACTAAATTGCTAAGTCTAAAATCATAGAAACAAACTACAAGAATTTGCGTAAGTATTAGACTAAATTTATTCATTTGATGTGATGGTAGATTGGTATTTATAGTGGAGACTAGGATTCACTACATTGCATTTACAATGACGTAAGAAGGGCTATGATATCATAGATATGATATTGTAGATACGATATCACATTTGATGACTTAAATGATTTTATCATACCCTCATGATTGACTGGAAACTCATCGTCCAGTTAAAAAAAAGGAGGATAGAGTTCCTTACAAAATTTGTGGGGTTGTATATACACTTGAATACTATAATTGATGTACATTATTGACTCTATTATGAATGTCACATTATGGTTCAAGTGATATTTACACAATTATCATGCATTGCATAATGGACACATATGACAAAAGAAAACAAGAAAAAATAAAACAAACATTTGGAGCTCAATGTAGCCTTATTTCCTATATGGTAGTGGGTCCTCCATTGGTCTCTTCCCTTTGTCATCAAGCTTTTGGAATTCATAGTAGTTAAATAATGTCCAAAGTTTCTCTTCTTCTGATTTGGGATCATGTACCATCCAGGACAATTTGACGATGTTTGCTAGAGTTGATCCTTCCCATGGATAAGGTAACTATGAAAATATCTTATTTGCCTTCACATACCATGTTGCAAACTAGTATCATTTTTCTTCAAATGCTCTAGCTACTTTTCTTAGTTCTTAGTAGTTTATCATTCTATGAGCTAGATTTGCTAGAATATCCTTTTGATCTTGATAGCTGGCCATAACTACTTGAATTTCAAGGTTTGCAATGTCTAACATTTCTTGGATGTCCTTCCTATATGCACGCTCTTTCTCATATAGCACATAAATTGTGATCACTTGCTACTCTAGTTCATTTTTAGGTCTTCCTATTGTGAGCATGGATAGATTAGCATAATGGAAGTTTGCTAATCCCATGTTTCTATGAAATCTTTGGTTTGTAGGTCTTTGTTCTTAATTTTGGCTTGATGGACGTGAACAAGATCATTTAGGATTGGCTGCTAGTTAAGTTTTTGCATTGTGATGGTTCTAATTTTGGCCTTGGCCATCTAGAGCTCTTTTTCATTCATTTGTTTATATATATTCACTTGGTCTCTAAAGTGCTCTTTGAGTCTTTCATGCTTCTTAGCCTCATTTTAGCACATGCTAATCTAACTAGTTGACTTCTTGCAGATTGAGTGAACCTTCTCCATTGATAGTGTTATGTTTTACTTGGCCAATTTTGCATGTCCTGGTTAACTCTTGCAAACTCCTCTTGAAGTTGATGGATGTTCTCTTCAAGGAAATTCTTTTGTTTCTTAATATTAGTGAACCTTATATTCTCTACAAAAATCTTCTTATTTTCTTCCTCCAAAGTAGTGTGGGCTTTGACATGAGCATATGTTTGTGCTTCAACCACTGAATCTTTCCATGTTGCTTTCTTCTTCTCCAATTCCACTTAAATGTTTTTGGCTATTAGCTAGGCTACTTGTTCAGTTTTGAATTTATCTAGTTGGTTTGGCATTACATATTATGTTGGGTCTTGTTTCTTTGCACTTAATGCTAACAATATACCTTGCAACTTTTGCACCTCAGTTTCTACATATTTGACCCTAATTTCAATCATCACTAGCTTGTCCTTTATTGAAATAAGCTTAGACTATGCTACAATGATATCACTAGTGATATAAAAAATATTCTACATTACTTGCCTAGTCTATAGTAGTCGATCCAAGATATCCTCATGTTCTTGTAGGGCCATAGAGGTTCCAACTATTATTTCAACATCTTTGATTCGAGTCATATCTGTTGGTGGCACAATGGGAACATTGAAATATTCCTTGATATGATCAATAATAACTTTAGCTAATTTTGCTATATCCTATTGCTGCATAACCACAATTGTGGCTCCTTCTCCTATTTCTAGCATAACCTAGAAGGATGAAACATTCCCTCATATTTATTATGCCCAATCTTCATGTTTTTCTACTTGTAATGATATTTGACCACTATCAAATCTTGTTGATACTACAAGCCTTATATGATTGTCTCTAACTTGGTACATGTTTGAGACTTCTTTATTCCCCCAACTAATGATTTCTGCAATCTATTGTAAATGGCTCATATAAGATCTATAATCTTGTTATGTTGGTAGAGCACTTGATCTTAGTCTATCACTAGCTAGTGTTGATCCACTGGGTCTTGCTTGTTCTTGTCTCATGGCTGGAATGTTTCTAGTTGGTGTGGATCCTAAAGCTCCGTTAGTGCCTGCTGGCTTCACTAGTTGATCTTTCTTAAGAGGCACTAGCTTTAACATCTTGATGTAGAATGCATTCTCGACCTTGTGTAGAACATCATTGGTGTTGCTTAGAATTCTAGCTTTCTTGCATAGTCTTCTTATAAGGCAAGAGAATGGTAAGTTAAGTTTCCCTACCTTCTTTTCTTCAAACCTTCTTTGGATTTCTAGAAATAGTAGATGAGCCATGTTTTCTTAGAATTTCTTCATAAGGATGGTGCTTCCTCTTGCAGCATAGGTGAAAATCCTATTTTATTTTTTGATGATTAAAATATGATAAGTCCCAATCTTGAAGTATATCTTCTCTTTCATTGACAATTCACTATATTCTTTGTTTGTTGTCTCATAAGTCCTTTGTAACCACATTGCATCAATGTTGTACCTTGTGGAGACTTGTATAATATTTTCTCTAATATTGGGAAGGTTCAATGCTATTGCGATTACTTCCACTGAATAGGAAACTATGATTCATTTAATTTTGACCATGACACCATCTTATTTATTTCTCTAGAATTGATAAACTTTCCCTAAGTACCATTCACCATTGCATGACTATGTTGGCCAAAGAGAAGAGGTTTGAAGTTTCCCTCAAACGTTGGTAGGTGAAATCTCTATGAATGATTCGAAGTTAAGTCCAAAATGATTATAGACATGATGGAATTCTCCTGAATAGCTTGGAGACATTTGCTTGATACCATGAGGTTCTATCCTTGCTTTTGAGCTAGCAGTGCTTTATCTTTAGCTTGTATGGAATGTTCTATTGTGAGTGTTTGTTGCTAAATGTTGAAGGATTGAGCTTCTTGATTAGCTTATGGAGTTTGTTTTCTAGCTTATCCCCTTTCTTTGGATCTTTTACTCCTTCGTTGTGATGGTCCTTCAACTATAGATCTTTTAGTAGCCATCTACAATCATAAATGATTTATTTAAGAGTACCCATAGATTTCAAATAAGTTCATACTGCTTCATATTTCTCTCTTGGGTTCTTGGATTTGATCAAAATCTATCTTAATTATTACTTTCTAGCTCTTATTATGATTGTAGAGTTAGAAAAATTTCAAAAATAAATCCATAACTACTATATTTTCTAATGCATTATGAACAAGTTACTTCTTTATGACCTCTCACAATGGTTATTTTCTTATTTATGTATGTTGGAATGGTTATTTGGGAAAAATATTTAAGTTTAATTTTTTATTTAGTTAAAATGTGCATAGTTATTATAGTTCTTACCCTTGATATATCCTTCTAGGTATTAGAAAATTTTTGCACAAATTGCTCAAGTTAGACAATGCCCTTTCCCATGACTAGGTGGATTGCTCTGTGATCAAGAGGATGCAAGAATCACACAAATCGAAGCTATGGTAAGAAAGTTATGAAGCTTGAAAGTTTGGTTGCTAGAGGGTTAGAAAAATGACATGAATTCCTTATGCATCAAATGAGAAGAATAAAAAACTTCTAACTCCTCACATGTATATATAGATTTTTATGATGGTGACATCCTAGATATGACATCGTAGTCACAACATTGTAGGGGATAATACATTGTAGCCACAACATCACCATAAAAAAATTTGATATTTTAAGCATTTGTAGATAGAAAATTTGAGAAATAAATATTTTGGATGATGTAGAAGTGATTTAAAGTATTCTTTAGTAAGGATGATGCTTAAAATATGAGAAGCATTAAAAGTATATGAAAGAAGGAATCTTAAGCAAAGTAAGTTAATGAGATCTATAAAAGATGGCTGGTAAGAATTGTTAAAAGTATGATTAGATATGAGTATGTAGGAGAGTAAAAATAGTTTAAAAAGTATTTTGGAGGCATAAGATGATGTGGGATTGATCATCTGGTGTAAGAACAAGAGTTGTATAAATAGATCCTTTCAAAAGTAGGCTCTACCCCTTAGTGCCCTTATATAACCATACTTGCAAGTGTTTATAGGCACTTAAGGAGTTGAATGTAAAACATACCTATCTTCCAAGACGCACATGTTAGTATCACCTTAATGAGAAAATAACACTACATTATACACAACCATTAAAGTATGATTATATATAACAGTAATGTGGAATGGAAATAGCAAGGATTGCAGAAAATGAAACATGAGGTGTCTTACCATAGGCATAATGAGTTCTCTATGTAATATGTTGTTAAAGTAATCATTAGCCTTTCTATCCAAGATCTAAACCAAAGCCATAAAACTTACCAGTGACATCACATTATATCATCTCAACATTGACAACCACAAGATTACCACAACTACAAGGAGTATTACCACTTGGCAAAGATGTTCAATGAAGTAGTTTTAATAATGACACACTTTATTTTTTAAAGGAGACTTGGCCATTAGATATAGAAGTGTCTTCAAGCATAGGTAACATGTCTTTCTAGTATTATAACCAACACAAGTCCAACAAGTCTTGAAATTTATGAGAAGTCACCTCCCTTCAAGCATGGGTAACATGTCTTTCTAGTGGAACCCCTAGAAAGTTTTTTTCTCTATGCATTTATTATGTTATTACTATGTCAACCTTACTAGAGGACTACCTTCAAGCATGGGTAACATGTTGTTCTAGTGACATGATAAGGCAAAACTTATTTTAGATATATTTCCATTTTTTTAGAACTCAAGTGGATAATACAACTTATTAGTAGGATAAGACTTATAGTAGCAAGCTTATAGAATCCATAAATACCCTTGATGTCACACCATTTTTATTCCCACTTTGTTTTTCACTTTTCTATCTAGACAAAATGATCATAAGTTTAATTTAGTTTTATTACAAAGAGAATGTCATTATATCCATGGTAAGAACCTATTATTATTGGAAATGAGTAAATGGATGGTGCTGTCTCATTGTATATAGAATCAATCCTTCAATGATTTGATAACACAAACTGAAATTCACATTACTGGAACTACATCTTATTTTATTCCTTTATACTTTATTAGAAAAATCAACAAAAATATGTACAGGAATTTAAGAGATATTAAAGAATGAAAAATGAATAAGAAATGGAAAAAGTATAAAAGAACGTGATGATTGGTAAGAAAAGTAAAAAGGTAAAAAGTAGAAAAATGTTAAAAAAAACATGTATGCCTAAGTGTCAAATTTGACATAGCTATTAACCACAGTTAATGGTTATTGACTTCAATCAAACTTGAAAAATACAAAGAGTTTTTGAGTGAAATTGGTGTCAAATGAAAGCTTAAAAGGTCAAGAACAGTATGAAAACATGAGAAGAGGGTGTTGAAGTTCATAAATTTGGAAAAATGGAGAAAATTTGATTCAAAAGATGAATGAGATAAAAGGTTAAGGAGCACTGAGTAGAATACTCAATGGACTATGTGAGAGATAGGATTGTAGCAATGTCAAAGGTAAGGAACCTTAACTAACCAAACCAAGAGCTATGCAAGTGGGGTCCTCCTCATAGTAGGCTCATGCCCTTTTTACCCTTGCATAACCTCAACTAAGAAGTTAGTGGGCCCCATAGTTGATTTAATAGCATGACAAGTTAAGGATCAACTAGAAAGAATCTACCCAAGAATTCTAACACATCATACCAAGACATAGAGCATAACATAGAACACAACAGTGGATGGATGGATGATAGAGAAGGTGGAATGGAGTTTCAAATTGAAGTCATAAGAAGTCCCTTGTGGAAGTTGTGTTTAAAATGATATAAGAAGATCCATCCTCAGTCCAGACCAAAACCAACTACTTTTAGTGACTTCGCATCACCACTCTAAGATTAATCCATCTACATAAGACACAAGAGTGCTTCCACAAAATAACCACTATTCCACAAAGAGAAGTAGGAAGTGAGAGAGAGGGCCTTAGTTAGAAGGGGCCTTCAGGCATAGGTGCATGTTGTTCAAGTCCCATAATTAATGCTTGTAGCCCATTTATTTGTCCAAGAAGTGTGCTTTGAATTCCCATCATTTTTTTATTTTTTTTTGAAATGGAAACCACATCATGCAAGGAATTATTCATGTTTAAGGGGTGTGCTTTGAATTCCCATCATTTTTTTGAATTTTGGATGGGAACCATACCATGCAAAGACTTTATTTAGCTTCCTATTAGTGGATGGTATGGAATGGTAAGAAGTCCATGAAAAACACTCAAACACTCAAGCAAGTAGAAGCGTACAAAGAGTATTGAGTCCCCTTGAAGTCACACCCTTAACAAACCTTTGAGTCCTTACTAATTTCAAAACTACTAAGGTCATTGATTGATTAAAATTTTTTTTAATGGAAGCCACCTCAAATTCCTAGAACAAGGAAAACCATGGAGTTCATTGGATGGGTAGATGATGTGGACTCACTACCTATTCCATGAAAAATAAACCATGTCAAAGTCATCAGACATCAAAATTCAAAAATAGAAACTAGGTATCAACAATCACAACATTAAGCACAAACCATCAGTAGTAAATAGCAACAACGACACTGTGTCTTATTACAATAAAGTAATTTTATTAGCAAAAATAAGAAAATATCACACTTTTATCAAACAAAACCAAATAAAGTAAAATATATAATAAAGTGTAAAATAATCAAGAAAGGTTCAAAGGTATTAATAATGGTGTAAAATTAGAAATCCAAAAATTTGTAAAATCAAAAATGTGAAAAAAAAAAGTAGAAAAACTAAGAAGCCATGTGGATGGTTAGCATGGATGGCCATCTCCCACATGACTAAGTTGGAAGGAGGAGATCCAAAAAATAGAATGTGGTTGTCCATCCATTGAGGTGGTAGTGACACTGGCCTATCTTGGTTCAAGGAAATGCTTTACTTATTGGATGTTGACCAACTACTTTTTATTTGGACATTTAGGCTTGTAGATCAACATGGCCCTAAAGGGAAAGGTTTGCTCAATTATATAAGGCCCTCCCACAATGTTTAAAATTTTACCTTTTGGGGTACATGTGTGGGGTTCTAATAGAGAACCGTATCTCCTAGTTGAAGTTTTTCTTTCCTAATTCTAAGGTCATGACATTGTTTGTTGAATGCCTTGTTCACCTCATTCAAGCATTCAAGGATAGGACTACTAATCAATTTTCATCTAGCATGTTTAGGTTGATCAGTCTTTCTCTCTATGCTAGACTTAGGTTAAGATTTAGATCACAAGCTATTGAGAGTGTATGAAGCTTGGACTGGATTAGGAGCATTGGAAGTTTCCCATACACTAACTTGCAGGGAGAATAGCCCAATAGGAAGTTTCTATGTTGAATGATAAGCCTAGAGAGCATCATTAAGCTTTGTAATCCAATCCTTTTTATATTTGCTAATGGTTTCTGTTAGTATTTTTGTGATCTCTTTGTTGGTTACCTTTACTTGACCATTGGCTTGGGGGGTGATAAGGTGTTGTTAATTTATGTTTAACCCACAAGTGTTACATTAATTTTCTAAAAGTGGCACCTATGAAATGAGTTTCATTATCAGAAATTAGTGAATGTGGCACCCCAAACCTAATTACAATATTTTGTTGTATGAATCTAGTAGCACTGGATGATGTATAATCAGTAATGGTTGCTACTTTTGCCCATTTTGTGCAGTAGTCAATTGCTACTATAATATATGCCTTTCCATTAGACATGGATGTGATGGGACCCATGAAGTTAATGCCCCATATGTCGAAAGGTTCTAGTGATTGAATCCACTGTTGAGGACTTTCCATGCGAGCAGTCATCTCCCTATCTCGTTGACAACATTCACAAGACTTGACAAACTGGTGAGCATCCCTAAAGATTGTAGGCCAATAGTATCTTGCCATCAGGATTTTTATGGCCATGTGTCTCCTTGAATAGTGACTTCTATAAGGCCCTTCGTGAGCATCCTGGAGAATGTGTAGTTGATCTTCATCAAGGACACACCAAGAAATCAGGCCATCGACACATACCTTGTAGAGGTGCCTATTGATTTCCATGAAATATTTAATCTAATGAAGGAATTGTTGCTTATTTGTAACATCCAAATCTTGTGGCATCTTCTGAGTGTGCAGATAGGTGAGTATGCCATTGTACCATATTATCTTTATAGGCATTTGTTCACTTATTGCTCCTATAAAGAGGAGTTCATCTGGAAATTGATCTGAGAGCTGGCTCTCCTCCTCTTTATTATCTCATCTTAAGCGAGTGAGGTGGTTAACAACCACATTCTTAGTTCCTTTTTAATCTACCATTATGAGATCAAATTCTTGCAACATCACAAGCCATTGTATGACACAAGGGCTCACCATCAACTTATTCATGAGGAAGCAGATTGCACTGTGGTCCGTATGCACAAATACTTTGTAACCAAGAACATAGTGTCTAAACCTTTCTAGAGCATACACCACTATCATTAAATTTTTCTCTATGGTGGTGTAATTTGATTGTGCTCACAATACTTTGGCTTGTGTATTGGATGTAGTATGGACATTTCTTATTATCCATCAGCTTGAGCACTACTCCTAAGTTGTAGTTAGATGCATCCATCATGATGTGAAAGGGTCTAGACCAGTCTGGTGCTCATAGGATTCATGTTTCTACAAGTTTCTTTTTTAACTTTTGGAATGCATGTTCACATTCCTTAGTCTAGATGAAAGGTGCATCCTTCTTTGTAAGCTCTACCAACAACTTTGCAATCTTAAAGAAATTCTCTATGAATCACTAGTAGTAGCCAATGTGTCCAAGGAATGACTAAACATCTTTAATGATCTCCAGTTGACATGCCATTCCTTAGATAACCCTTATTTTTTCTAGGTCTACCCTAATCCCTTTTTGCGAAATTCAGTGCCCTAGCATAATGCCTTCTTGGATCATGAGATGGCTCTTTTGCTAGTTGAGCTACAAGTTTGTTTCAACACATCTCTTCAATACTTGCTCTAGGTAGTCCAAGGCTTACTTGAATGTAGCTCCATAGGTGGAGAATTCATCCATGAAGACTTCAACACCACTACTAATCTGCTGTTGGAAGATACTAAGGAATGAACTTGCACAATTTTATCCATGCCTTCAACATAAGCACATGTTAAGCTCTCAATTCGTTGCATGCATAATGTGCTACTATTTGAGTCAGCTATCAGCCACTATGTGTCCTCCTATTTTTTGGCTACTACGTACACACACCTCTAAATATTAGTTTCTTATGCACACTAGTTGCATGCTTTAATGTGTGTCTCCTTGATTAACCAAATCTTTTGCACAAAATTGCACCTATTATCGTTGTACACAATGCATGGAATACACTTCTTCTTAATCTTGTTATGCTCATTTTCTTTGGATATTTCTAAAGATAGATCCCTTATACCCATATGTGTGTTGACCATGCTTAACCAAGCCCTTTCCATAATGATGGAAAAGTCACTTTTGTAGTTGTCCACCTTGATCATCAGAAAATTAGTAGGATAGGATCACCCATAAACTGTGGCCACAATGTCCTCGACTAGTCCCAAAGGGATAGTAATTGATAGATCTACTAATTCTAGATGAACGTTACTCTTCTTAAGAGGTAGTAGGTTCCAAGCCTTGTATATGTCATGGGAGATGAGATTAACTTTGGAACTAGATTCAAGAAGAGCCTTTTCATGGCTCATGTCTAGCAATTTGTAGATAAATGAGTGGACTTCCTAGGTCATATCTTTTCATATAAAGATTGTTAGCCTTAATCTAATAAAAAAAACATGAGTTAGCATCACAGTATGGACTCTAGATAGCACTTGGATTGAAGGGCACTCGAAGGTGTTTGATGTAGAGGATGAGGGTGCTAAAGATGTAGGATGATCAATCGGACTAGATTGTGAGGGTTAAAGAGGACTGCTAGGTTGAAATAAAGATCTCTTTCTTGATCGATTATCTAGACCATTTGGCTGTAAAGCTGTTTGGAAATGTATAGCCCTCATAGCAATTTGTTGTTGCAGTTATGGAGGAATCTCACCCTACATGGATGGAGCATGAGGTAGCTAGGTTGAAGGTAAATGTGTGTGTAGACTGATGTAGAGGGTGATATGGATATGGATATGGGTTTTTTTCCTGATCAGATGGTGAATGTGTTTAGTGGTACTTCGAAGGGTAATAGTGATGTTGAAATGATGTATGGCTTACAGAAATTCTATGGGAGATGGGTTACTAAACATAATACCCATATGGATCTGGTTAACTATAAAAGATACTACTACCATAGTAATGGCATTTCCCATGATTATGGTTGGTACCACTATATGGTTATGGAGGGGTTTCAATTGGGTAGTTGTTGCTAGTGGAATTACCTTGGATTGCCTTAAGGATAAGTAATCATCTAGGTGCTTACCTTTGTGCTATTTGAGGATTCAATGCATACACCTAGACTCTTGTAAGTGTGACACCACAAGGCTACAACCCTTTGGATGTTCATATTGATAGATGTCACAAGAAATTTCATTATTAGAGTTAGATTCCACAACTTCCTCTATGGTAGTAGCTTTTCCCTTACCTCTTTGGTAGGCATGTTCAACTTCTTTTCACCTCTTGCGATTACGATCACTATTTTACTCTTTGGATTCCTTAACAATCTTCATGGTAGTTTAAAATTTTTCATCCAAAGAGTCCCATAACTTGTTAGCCTTTCCCAAAATGTCAGAAATAGAATTTTGGATGGGCAAGGTTTTTTTGTTTACCACTTCATCAAGTAGTGACTCCTCCTCATTGCAAAATCGAACCTCCAATTTTTTGATGGAAGGGTCCCTATTATACTCTTCTATACATTCCCTTTTTATAGCTCACCTTCTTCTTTTTCTACCTACTTAGTTAGCCTTTGGATCTGATGAGCTCTTAGTTCAAAAAATCTTCCTTGAGCATACACTCCAAGGGTTCTTCTTATTTTTGATCTAAGCCCATCTATGATGTGGCAAAGTTATTCCCTCTGAGAATAATCATGGCCAGGGCATCAATGTAAGAGTGAATAGTATCGGCCCATGATAGCATCCAAGGGTTCATGTGTTCACTGTTTCTAGCCTTGGATTTTCCTTCTTAGATTAGACACTCTGGAGTACATTTGATATTTGTCATTAAATAGCCTTAACATGGTACTCCATCAATGGATAGATTCAAACTTTAAGGACTAGCACCAGCTTTCACCTTTTTTGATGAGTGTCCTTGGGAAAATCTTGAGTTTCTACCACTCATTTTCTATGTTCTATAAGGCACAGGCATCATGGAAAGCTTGTAGATGTGTTTGCAGATCAAAGTTGTATCCCCCTCAAATCTTGGGATATTGTTCATGACTAAGTGCTTGATTCGACTATCTTTAATATGCCTGGTTGAAATTTTAACTACCTTTGCAATGTTGAGCATACTTCAAGTCGCTAATAGAGGTTCATCATCATCACTGCGTTGATGACGCCGATGATGATTTTGGACATCTCTTAGATCTTGGTGGCCTTCATGGTCATTATTGTCTCATTGATCACCTTCATCATGATTATTTTGATGGCTTCTTCTATGAGAACCATCAAATGAAGAGGAATGTTTGAAATTGGATGAAGATGATGAAGAGGAAGGTGGACCACCATTGCCACCACAGTGTCCACCACCACTTTTTCATTTATTATGATCACCATTCTTAGATCCCTTACTATTGTGATTCTTGCTCGAGTCCCTAGCTTGGATGTGACTTATTCCTAAACCTATTTTATGAATTCTGGATCGTAGGTTCATGTTCACATCCTTGTCACCAATATTAAGGGGTGGAAAATCTTCATGTTAAGAACCCTAAAAGGGAGGATCCTCATTGTCATCTTAATCTATTAAGAATAAGGGAGTAGTGAAATGTCTCCCCTTTGTAGCCTCACAGAGTTTCTCTTGATGTTAATCTTATTTGCATTGTGTTTCAATGGGTAGTAGTTTCAAGTGTTATATCCATCCACAACATATTATTTGTAAAGATCTACTATGCCCAACTTCTTAAGGGTTTTAAATAACATCCTAGGCATAGATCTATCAGGAGGCAAGATGATGTTGCCCTCCATATCACACCATCATGGCTGTTTATCTTAATGTAGGATGAAAGTAAAGTTTGACACAAAATCATCTGAATGAGTATATATCACTTTGCACTTTTGTGGGATTGGCGGTTTGACATCTTCGCACTTGTAAGAAGAAGAAGACATTTTGCAAAACAAAATAAAATTATTAGTGTGCTTTGATAATTTTATGTATAATAGGAATGATATTAACCTGGAGGTTCATACAATGATATTAATGGTATTCACCTAAACCTAAATAGTACACATTTCAACAAACAAAGTTCCCCCTACAGATATTCAACCATATGCCCAACCATACGAATCATAAAGTGTTCATGTGCGATCTAGTCAAATTGTGTGGACTTTATTGTTTTTGGTGCACTAGTCCTCTAGGAAGTGAATCTTTCCTTAAGGTCAATCATTGTCTTCCCAATTACGCTTGTGATGTACAATGATATGGTTAAGTGTAATTGAGCCATTTGAATTTTATCATTTTCATGTTATGGTTTGGTGCTCAAATGTAGATGAAGGTAATCGAATTAACTAATTTAAATTAACTAATCAACTAGCATTTAACTAATTCAAAGATAAGCATATGGTCCCACTTTCCATACACATCTTGAACCCATGTATCCATTGTGGGGCAACCCAATGCTATGCTACTAAGCATACCAAACAATAACACTACTGGGATTACCAAGCGAATACATGTTATGCTCGAAGTAGTCGTACTTATGTGTGTAATTTATATTTTTAATTACATCATTAACATAATTACTAGAAATAATTAATAAATAATTGCAACATTAAATAAATTATTAAAAACATTAAATGCATAAATGAAAATAGCTAATCTATCCAAAATGCTACAAGGTTTATCAGAAAGCTCATCTTTATTGCCACACACACTATTGTGCTTAAGTACAACAATGCTCGAATAAAGATCTGTACACTCAATGACTCTTGTTACAGGCACTTGAGGAAAAAATTCTAACTTTCAAATGGAAAAACTGCAAAAGCTTTATTACAACTACAATCTCTTATGCCATAAATGTAGTGGGTAGGTGCATATTTATAGATAAAAATGAATACTACATTGATGGGGCCACGTCGATGCATGCTATTATAAGTCGACAAGGCCAAGTCAATGAGGTTGCATCAATGAGGCCTCGTTGATGTAGCCAACCAAAATGCGACTCATCAAATGTCAATCTTGATAAGGAGAAAAAGATGAAACTACTGGAGTGGTAAATAAATGGTTGATTTCATTTGCATGATTCTATGAAGAAATCACTGGCATTAACCCTTGCATTTTTCAATCGAAAATCTATATAGATCTACCCATCAAACCACATTACCAACCTTAACAAAGATTGAATTCAAAACTTAAAGAAGTTATCAAATAAGAGTTGGAAAAACTACTGAAATGTGGGTTCATTTATTCCATAGTGAAAAATGAATGGGTTAGCCCATTGGTCGTTGTTCCAAAGAAAGGTCGTAAGTGGAGGATCTACATTGATTTTAGATTTTTAAACATAGCAATGTTCAAGGATCATTTCCCTCTACCATTTGTTGTCCAAGTTCAAAATACCATTACAAGACACTAGTACTATAGTTTCTTGGATGGATATAGTGGGTACAACCAAATTTGCATCGCACCAGAAGATCATGCAAAGTCTACCTTCACTAATTCATGGGGGATGTTTACATATAAGCAAATGTCCTTTGGCTTGTGTAATGTAGTTTGTTTTTGTAACTTAGACTTATTGATAAAGTGAATGCTCGCAGTGTGGTGTTTAACAATTGTATAAAATCTTTGTTCAAGTGTGACGAACTATCTTCAGTCAACTACCTCGATCGAATGCCATCGACGTGACCTCGTTGACATAGGGTTTTCCACATTGACATGTACCCATTGACATGGTACCCTAGTAGGTCTATAAATATGGCACCTTGGCCATGTTAATGGGGGTTACATTTTTAGTTTCTAGTAGAATTCTTACAATTTTTTTCTGTAAGAGATAAAATAATTTTCTAAGTGCTCAAAATAGGAGTCAAGGAGTGTACAGATCTTTATTTGAGCACTGTTATACCTTAGCATCGTAGTGTATGCAGCAATAAAGATAAGCTTTTCGATAAACCTTGCAGTACTTGAACTAGCTTAATGATTTATTTATGCATTTATTATTTTTAATAATTAAGTGATTAATTAAGCTAATATGATTAAGACTTTAAGTAATTAACTAATTAAGCTAAAATACTAGCATACATAAGTACAACTAGTTTGAGCATACTTATAACACTTGGTAATCTTGATAGCGCTTAACACTTGGTTGCCTGGTTGTGTTATACGTGTTCAGGATGTGTACAAAAAGTGGGACCAAATGTTTATGTTAGGATAGTTAGTTATTAGTTAGCAATTAAATTAGTTAAATTAATTAATAATTTTATTCTCAATCTATTACCAACCTTAGGTCAAAAAAAACATAAAATAATAAAAATCATGTGTCTCAGTTACACTTAACCATACAACTAAGTTTCACAATTGTTCCATGATTAGATTCACCTTCTATATTGAATCCTATGTACGAGAACACTAGGAATCCATGGAATTCGACCAAATCATGCATGAACATCTTAGTGATTTATAGGGGTATCTCACCACTCATCATTGGCACTGTTGCTAGGGATTCATAGCTAGTAGCATGTGCTATCAACCTAGGATTAGTGAAAATTACTCAACATCATTAAAACAAACCCAACAAAGTTAAATCATAACAATTAATCAAAACTATACTACAAGCACATTGAGAAACTATTTCTAACAAAAATGTCTTTTTCTTCTCACAAGCAAGACAATTCTAAGTTAGCAGTACCACAAGAATGCAGAGTGGTGCACACTCATCCTGATGAGTTTGTTTCCAATTTCACTTACATCGTCCGTCAAGATGAACAAATGTGGTGGCGAGACATGGAGGGAAACATTGTGCTACCAATTGACCAGCCTATTTCTAGGATGCTACTCCAAACTCTTATAAGGTTGGACATTGAGAAGCTTTGTAGATAGTACATTTTGGAATATCACGACATCTAAGACTACCACCCGACTAAGACATAATGCAAATGAGATAGGCAACAGGAAAAGCATTGTGAAGCCATGAAGGGAAAATGGTTTACTAACCCTTGGTTCCTGCTAAATTAAAAGGATTATGAGGAACCTCTTTTTGAGGGTTTTTAACATGTAGAATCTCTAGCTCTTGACTTTGATGAAGGGGAGCCAAATCCAAATCCTAAATCAGTAATCAATAATATGGATTCTGGTAACAATGAGTTCCATGATTGTGGGAGCTCTAAGAAAGGGAGTCGAAGTGGGAACTCAGACAAGAATAATGATGATCACTCTAAAGATTGTGGCTGTGACAAGTAGATAGGAAGTGACAAACATCACAGTGGTGGTAGTCCTCCTCCCTCTTCACCCTCTTCATTTGGATCAACTTCTTCCTTTGAATTTGAAAAGAATCGTAAGTGATGGGACAAAAATGATAATCATAGAGATCACCTTGAATAAAGGGATGATAGAGGACATCACAGGCATCATTAAGATCATGACAATGAACCTCTACTATCCACTCAAAATATGCTCAATATTGTAGAGGTTATCAAAATTCCTACAAGGCATGTGAAAGATAGCCAAATCAAGTGGCTAGACATGAAAAATATCCCTAGATTTGAGGGGGGATATAACTCAAATCCTCAAATGTATCTACAAGCCTTTCATGATGCCTATGCCTTACAAAATATTGAAAATGATTAGCAAAAGCTCAAGATATTCCCTAGAATACTCATTAAGAAAGTAGGAAGCTAGTCCTGAGCTCTGGAACTAGAATAAATCCATCTATGGAGAACAATGCTAAAAACATTTAATGATAAGTATCGGACGTACTCTAGAGTGTCACACTTGTGAAGGAAAATATAAGGTTGGAAACAAGGAATACATGAACCCTTGGATGCTACCATGGATAGATATTATTCATTATTACTTCGATGCCCTGGCCATGGTTACTCTAAAAGGAAACAACTTCACCACATCATAGATGGGCTTCACTTAGAAACATGGAGCACCCTTGGGATCTATGCCCAAGAAAGACTATTGAAATTAAGAGTCCTTTAGATACAAAGGCTAGTAGGAAAAGAAGAGGGAGTGTTGAGGAAATGCAAAAGTGTAGAAGAATATAACAAGGATCCTTCCATCAAAAAGAAGGAGGTCTACTTTTGTGATAGTGAAAAGGAGTCACCTCTTGATGAGGTGATGCAACAAAAGACCTTACCAATCTAAAATTCTATGTTTGAAATTTCAGCCAAGGTAGATAAAATGTGGGATTCATTGGATGAAAAATTTCAAACTTCTCTAAAAAACACAAAAGAATTAAGAGAGCAGAGTAGTGATCATGACCACAAGAGGTAAAAATAAGTTGAACGTGCCTACCAAAGGAGTAAGGACAAAGCTGCTATAATAGAAGAAGTTCTAGAGACTAAATTAGATTATGGTGGTGGATGTGACATTTGCCACTATGAACATCCTAAAGGATGTTACCTTGTTTTATGACACTTATAGGAATCTGGGATGTATGCTCTAAATCCATGACTATCAAAAAGGAAAACACCTAGAAAATTGTCTTATCCTTAAGGCAATCCTAGGTAGTTCCACTAGTAATAACCTTATTATCCAAGTAGAACTCAACCACAACCATATGAGCAATATCAACAGTGATAGCAACCAGAATTTTGAGGGATGCCACCACCATGACAACAACACCCTTACAAGAAGCCATATCTATATGGGTATTATGTTCAGTAATGCTTGTCTCCATGTGACTCTTCCAATAACATTTCTCCTTTCTAGTATCACTAGCAGCCTCCTAAATATCACTCAATTCCTTCTCCAACTCCTAGAGGTGATTCCATATTTCATCCATACCCTTCTTATGTTTCTGCACCTATTCCTCCACCCTCAACATAGCTAGCATTTGCTCCATCCATGTAGGGTGAGCTTCTAGCTCAGCCATAATAGTGTAATGCTACAAGGGTTATTAATCCACAATTGGTTAATCAACCGAGTGGTTCAAAATCTACATCTTACAAACAACCATTCTTTTGACCCAATAGTCCTCCTAAGCCCTCACAAACTCATGTGCCTAGTCACCTTGCTCCTTCCTCATCCTCTGCAAATTATCAAATTGAGAGCCCTTCAAACCACATGATTTCCAAAATTTGCACTATTATGTTAACTCATGCTATATTTGATTAGATCCAGGCTAGAAACCTTCCTAGGAAAGTAGCTAATCCTAGAAGTCCCCTTATCTATTTGTACATTACTAGGAGTGAAGCATGTAAAGCTCTTTTGTATTTAGGTTCTAGTGTTAATATGATTTCCCAAGAGATGTATACTTCCTAGAATCTACTACCTCTCAAGAAGAGCAATATCAAATTACAATTCATAGACTATTTATGGGTGGTCTTATCCTACTAATTTCCTAGTGATCAAAGTTGAGAACTACAAGGGGGATTTTCCAATCATTATGGGAAGGGCATGGCTAAGTACTATTGATGTAAAAAAGGGCATTAAAGATCTTTCCCTAGAAATTTTTGAAAAAAAATGCATTTGGAAAGATTGAGAAGAAATGAGCTCCATGCATCGTGTATAACACTATAGGATGCAATTTTGTGTAGAAACTCTAGTTTGTGAATAAAGCATTCATTTCCATATGTAGGTAGTATGCAAATGAGGAAAATATTCAAAGGTGGCTGTACATAATGGCCACAAAAGAAGAGGGCACCTAGTGGCTGACAATTGATTCCAAGAGTAGAAAAATTTGCATGGAACTAACTGAGAGCTTGTCATAGGCATGGATGAATTGACATAAGTTCATTACTAATTATTTAATGAAAAAAATGATGATACCGATTAGGGAGAGTTGGAAATCCCTAAAAATTTTAAACATGAGCCTCTAGAGTTAAAAACTCTAACTACTAGCCTAGAATATGCATTTTTGAAAAATGGAAAGTTGGTTATAATCAATGCTAAACTGGCTCCTAAACAAAAAGAGAACCTGTTGAAAGTTGTTAATAGATGGCCAATAGCCTTTGGTTGGTCATATCCTAAACTCATTAGGATTAACCCATGGATATCCTAGCAATGTATCTATATTAATCTAGCCATGAAGCCAAGGAAGTAGCCACAATGATGCTTGAACCCCAAATTAAAGCAAGTCGTCAAGACAAGGTTCATCTATCCTATTGCACATAGTGAGTGGGTCAACCCACTCGTGATTATGCCAAAGAAAGCTGGAAAGTGGTAGGTTTGTATTGATTTTAGGCTATTAAACATGGAAATATTCAAAGACCATTTCCCATTACCATTTGTTAATCAAGTGTTGGATACCATTTCTAGCCATTTCTACTATATCTTTCTAGATGATTATAGTGGCTATAACCAAATTCAAATTCCACCATAGAATCAAGCCAAACCTACATTTATGAGTCCTTGAGGGACTTTTTCATATTGAAATATGCCTTCTAGTTTGTGCAATGATCCTGCCACATTTTAGTGTTTGGTCGTGAGCATATTTCAGCAGCAAATTGGTAGCGGGGTGGAAGTCTTCATGGATGACTTTTCACTTATGGCACTACCTTCAAGAAAGTCTTAGATGACCTTAAGAAAGTATTAAAAAGATGTATGGAGAAAAACCTATAGCTTAATTAGTAAAAGATCCATCTAATGGTGCAAGAGGGCATAGTCTTAGGGCATAGAATCTCACAAGCAAGGATCAAGCTAGATCCTGAAAAGATAAGGATCAACCAAGGAATAACCCATCAACCAGAAATAGTTAAAGATGTTTGGTCACTCCTTGGAAACATTAGTTACTACTACTAATTCATCAATAATTTCTATAAGATCACAAAATCATTGGTTGAGTTAACAAAGAAAGATGCTCCATTTGTTTGGACCAAAGAATGTGAAAATGCATTCCAACAATTGAAGAAGAAACTCATAGAAACTCTAATTCTACGAGTACCAAACTAGTCTAGGCCATTTCATATCATGATGGATGCATCAAATTATGCTTTGGGAGTCATGATAATGTAATTGGATGATCAACAATCTCCATATTACATCCACTACATAAGTTGAAGCATTGTGGGCGCACAACTCAATTACACCACAATGAAAAAAGAACTAATGGTAGTCGTGTATGCTTTGAAAAAGTTCAAGTACTATGTGCTTGACCATAGTGTGATTTACTTCTTGATGAACAAGCCGACAGTGAGCCCTCATGTTATACAGTGGTTGGTGATCTTGTAGGAATTTGATCTTATGATGGTAGATTGAAAGGAGACTAAGAACATAGTCACTAACCATCTCTCTTAGTTAAGATGGGATAACAAAGAGGAGGAGATCCCACTCTCTGATCAATTTCTTGATGAACTTCTCTTTGTTAAAGCAAGTAATAACCAAGTGCCCATAGAACCATAATGGTATGATGACATCCTTATCTTTTTAATTAAAAGATTCCACAAGATCTAGACCATAGGAAGAAATAATAGTGTCTTCATTAGGCCAAAAATTTTATGAAAATCAATAGTCACCTTTACAAGGTGTGCACCGATGGCTTGGTTCATTGGTATATCCATGATACTGATCAACTACATGTTCTCCAAGATGCTCATGAGGGCCCTTGTGGAGGCCATTATGTAGGGAGATTCACAACCATCAAGATCCTAATGGTGAGGTATTATTAGCCAAAAATCTTTAAGGATGCCTACCAATTTGTTCAATCAACGAGATGGTAGGATGACCGTGTGAATGGAGGAACCTCAACAATGGATCTAACCACTAGAACCCTTTGACATATGGGACATAGACATCATGGATCCCATCACATCTATGTCTAATGGGAAGGCATACATTATTGTCACTGTTGACTATTGTATTATATGGGTAGAAGTAGTAGTCATCATCGACTATACATTATCCAGTCTTTCTCATTTTTTTCAAAAACACATTTTAAACATGTTTGGGATGCCATGTGCATTTATTTTTGACAATGGAATCCATTTCATAACCACCACTTTTTACAAGCTCATGCAACACTTGGGGGTTGAACATAAATTAATGACACCCTACAACCCTCAAGCCAATGGTCAAGAAAAGGTTACTAATAGGGAGATTACAAAAATCTTAATGAGAACTATTAGCAAATATAGGAGAGACTAGAGCATAAAACTCAATGGTGCCCTCTAGGCCTACCGCTTAACATGGAAACTTCCTATAGGCCACTCTCCTTATGAGCTAGTGTATGAAAAGCTACAAACACTTCCTATTTAATCCAAGCTCTATACACTTTCAACAACATGTGATGTAGATCTTGGCCTAATTCTAGCACAAAGAGAATGATTGATCAACCTTTACATGCTAGATGAAAACTGATTAGTGGCCTTGTTCTTGAATGAAGTACAAAAGGCATTTAGCAAGCAACAACATGACCTAAGAATAAGAAAAGTGAAATTTTAACCTGGAGATAAGGTTCTTTATTGGGACTCTACACATGTTCCACAACGATCAAAATTTTAAACATTATGGAAGGAGCCTTATATAATTGATGAAACCTTCTCTTTTAGGGCCATGTTAATCTACAAACATAAAAGCCCAAATAAAAAGAAATTGGTCAATACACAACAAGTCAAACCTTTCCATGAGCCCAAGCAAACCAATAGAAGTAACACCTCATTGGATGGACAACTTTGCTTAATCTTTTGGATCTCCTCCTTCCAACTTATTCATGGGGGAGATGGTCATCCATGCTAACCATTTATGTGGCCCTTAGTTTTTCTATTTTCTATGTTGTTTTACAAATTTTTGTTTTATACTTTGTTTATTTTACACCTTTCTGTTCTATACTTTTTCCTATTTTACACCATTTTTTGTTTTACATGATCGTTGGTAAGTTTGATTTTTTCTTGAATATTTTGCACTTTTTTTGATAATTTCCTTTGTTTTGGATGTGATTTTCTAAATTACTACTAATGAAGTTATGACATCCCATCCTCAAATGTCATGGAAAACATCAAATATACAATATATTAGACATTATGCGTATGAGAAAAATATACCAATTGTGAAATATATGTGATATTCGACATTATGTATAAAGGAAATAATAGGAAAAATTTAAAAAGGGAAAGAAAAGAATACTTTATTGATATGTAAAAGTGTATCCAGATCATGCTCTGAGGGTGTTCCTTGGGGTTTTCTTCCTTTGACATTAATCCCTTAGAGGTTATCTAGCACTGCCATAACAGTTAGGCTTATAATCCAACCAAAAGGGATGGCCAGTCCACTTTCTGTCCCATTTCACCTAGCTTCCTGTGACTTGCCTGTACTAGCTCCACCACTCCATGATGACATGACCTCTAACCCTGAGTATAAATGCCTTAGGTAAAACCCCCAAAGGTTACCTTAAGAGACACATCTGTTATTACAACATGCCCTTTCAGGTCTTGATCACAACTACCATTTCAAGTCTTGTTAAGCTAACAATAACACTTGTTATGAAGAGACACCATCTTCATTAGGAAACATCATCCTTTGGGAATGGGTATGTTACAATCTACCCTCCTTAGGTTTCGTTTGTCCTCAAATGAGTCCATGTTATCTATCTTTTTCCAACTCGAGTGCTTTCTTTCATGATCCTGTGCTTCAATAATTTAATTTCTCCTTTGAACTTGAAGTTGTTTCTTGCTTATTTTACAACTAAGATATACGTGGGAAAAATTATATGTAAAATTAAATATTACTTTCTTGATACTAACTTTTTTTCTAAGATAATGATAAAAGGTGAATTAAAGATTTATCAACCACCAATCACTATTCCTATCTAGAGTCACACAAAGTGCAACTTGGATCTAGTTAGTCAAGTGAAAGCAGGGAAAATTCTTTATTCCCAATTTTTCTTATCGTAGATATTTTTCTTATCGTAGATATTTTACTTATCTAATTAAAATATAAATTAAATAGTCAATAAACTAATAAGATCATCAATAAAAGTAAGGATGAGATACTTCTTGATCTTGATCAACCTTATGAATTGATGGGAGTAATTGTAATTCTACCATAAGAGGTATGTAATTGGATGGCCTTGTTTGAGATGGTAAGGCTTGATCTTGATTTTTCTCAACTTCTTCTTTAGAAATTAACTCTAGTAACTTGGTAACTTGAAAGAATTAGGCATCATACCAAATATAATCCAAAGTCTCAATGAAGAATGTTGTTGATCCATCCTCGTTAATCATAGCAGAGAAATTGGTAAATTTTGGTTCTTGATGAGTGCTATCCATCAACATTATCTATTCATGAATTCTAGAATCTAATTTATCTATTGAAGATTCAAAATAAGTAGAATATGCACTAGCCAATGGAATTGCATGTTGAATTGATAGAAACATATTCTTCAAATCAAGTTCATCCTCCAAAGATTTCTTTATAGATCAATATTTTAAGAATTAATAAACGCTACTTCCAACTTTGCATTAAAGTCTCCATAAACAATAAATGGAACTAGATCAGTATAACTTAGTAATAACTTATTCTTCAAACTTTCTTCTATTTACTTAATCAAATATGCTTCTTGACATAGTCTAACATCTGAACATGTTGATTTGGCAATTAAATGTGTGTTAACCATGCATACACATCTTCTTGACAGATGCAGTTTAAGAATCATTACCAAGGTTGTGTGATTTTTTAGAAATCTTAATTATTCCTTCTTATCCATCGCTTAAAGTTCTAGAATTTCAAAAATCATATTTTCTAAACTCCATTCAAATCTTTGTACTAATTCAAACTTGGCTTCTTTATAAAAGATTGCACAACTATCCATGTTGTGATTTCTACAATATGCTAATTTGTATTGCTCAAACGATGAACTTCCACAAGAACCTTTTTGCTTATAAATACCTTTGTATCCCATCTTTCCCACAGTTGGTTGGAATTGATATAGAAATTCCCATGGTAAGACTTCTTCTAAGCATAAGACATTAGCATCCAAATCTTTTAACTTTGCTAAGATATGTGGATATAGATATTCATGCCAATCCAAGGCCCATGGTGGACATAATGAATTTTGTTTCTTACTCACTAGGGATCTTGCAAGCACATTGTATGTTGCAACTTTCATCCTCATTCTTGGATTCTTGTTTGGATCATTTCTCTTAATGAGCATCATACTTCTTTCCAAAATGAACTTTTGAGTCTCCATGTTGTTTTGCCCAATGTTTTGATTGTAGGATGGATTAATATACCCTTTTCTTGATATTTGAAGATTGTTCTATTTCTTCAACTAATTCTCCAACTAATACATCAACTAATCATGAACTAATACATTGACTGATAATCAATTGCATTAACTGAGTAACTACATTATCTAATTTTAGTAATATTTAATGACATCTTATAATTTTAGTAATATGTAACTATGTTATCTAATTCTTAATGTCCTTTCTACCCCCCTTAGAAACACTAACTCTGGTAGTGGAGTTAATGACATGCCACAGTGATATTATCTATAAGGGTTATGCACTAAATCTTAAAGTTCAAAGGGCTGAATTTAGGATATCATTGAGTTATTGGATGCCTAGATGATAAATTTGACCTCACCATTGAGTTCAAAAGGGTGACCAATGTTGTAAATGAATATTCATATGTTGAAAATGAACATCATATGCTTGAGTGATGCTAAAATTAAACTTTTGAGGATCTTGAGGCACTGTATTGAGCAAGGAGTGAAACCTAATTATCAAGATTCCCTGGGATAGATCTGACTATATCATTGGATCTAGAACGTTAAAATCTATAGGAAATAACTCTTTGTTTGGTGAAAAGGGCTTATGAAATCAAAAGTTATGGTTTATGGAGTCTAAGACTATTGGCATGAAAAACAAGACTTCCCTAGAGGTCACCCATCCCAGTTATACTCTAGAATGAGTGCACTTAATGATGAAGTTTTTATCTCCATTTTTATCAAGGTGTCAATTTTGAATTTTTGAAAATATTTGTGTGCTTTTTAAATTTAAATTGGTGACTAATGATGAAAATTTTGAATTTTTTTATCAACTAATGGGCATTTTGAACTCTCTGTTAGTTGATGGATAATTTGAAATTTCCATATGCTAACAGAGAATTTTTTTGTTGCATGACAACAAGGATGACGATGGTAACGATCGTGGTGGTGTGCTGGCAACAGAGTCTAGATAGGTTGCTAACGATGTTAGCAACCAAGCTGGGCAACAACAATGTAGTGTTTCCTATCATTGGTGGTGACGTGGCTATTTTCTTAGGCATTCCTAGGGCCTGCATAGCCCATCTCAAGACCAACGTTGCCCATCTTAGGGTCCGCATAGCCCTTTGACTTAGCTAGTGTAGCCCATCAGTGTTCTCACATGGCCCATGTAGGGCTTGCATGGCTTTTGCATGTAGTCAAATAGGGCCGACATAGCACATCCAAAGAAGGCAATGATTGATGATGTCCAGAGAGGTAATGATTAATGATGTGGGAGGCAATTTTCGGTAGCCTATGAGGTGGTGTTTGATGGTGTAGAAGGTAATTTTTGGCAGTGCGAGAGGTTGTGTTTGATAGCATGGAAGGAAATTTTTGGTAGTTCTAAAGGTAACCAAGGATGCACATCTAGTTAGATGATGCAAAGAAATGAGAGTGGCAAACAGTATGGTGATAGTTGTAGGGCACTGCACAACAATGAGTGGCAAGGTAGCAGTGGCTAGTAAGGAAGCAAGTGCATGGTAGGGGATACTAAGTGCACAGTGGTGGGGTGACACATGGTGTGTGGTTGCCCCTAGGGCTAGCCCAAGGGGTAGTCCCCTTGTAGCCACCAGCTGTAGCTGGTAGCATGGTCAATCCTGACCAGTAGGAAGACTAGTCATGGCCCTATTGAGGGTTTGACTTTTTTTAATTTTTTAATTTATTATTATTATTTCTTATTTTAAATATAAGTACATTGGAGCTTGGGGTCAAATCCACAACCTCTTTTCTAAAAATGTTAATTTAAAAATAAACTTTTTATTATTATTTTATTCCACCCTGCCTCGATAGTTGACATGGTGGTTTGGTCGATGATAGGTTAGGGGTTTGGTATGGGTAAACGACAATTTTAGGTTGATTACAAATCCTAAAATTTTGATATTTTTATTTTTATTTTTATTATTTTTAAATAATAATAATAATTTAATATTATTTTAAT
>MNCI01026541.1:168876-181000 GCA_015680685.1 Gnetum montanum
TTTTTTTTAACTGACATTTCTAGGCTAACATATGGTAACTTGGAATCTTCTAGATTACTTAGATAGTGAATTTCAACAAAACAAGATCAATTCAAGTCATGGTTACTAACTTTCTAGGAAGAAATTTAACAATGGACCTAATTAATTAATAATTATAGTATTAATATGGGTAAGAGTTACTTGGACTGGTGTCTCATTTTCTTACCAACATCTCTTGTAATTCATGAATCTTGATGAGGTGTGATCAGGTCTTTGTTGGTTAATGATATCTATTAAATAATTTTGTTTGTTGTTAGGATCTAGATGTTTGACCCCTTGTTCATGAAACTAATTGAAAGGTATCTTCTAACTTACATCACAGACATATGGTGCATCTGGTGATGGTCAATGGCTTTCCCTTTGTTATGGCTTCAAGATTCATCATCAAATTCATGTTGTAGTTAGCCCATGGTTCTAAATGGCCCTAGGGTTATGGTTTGCTTCAATACCAAGTGTGACATCCCATCCATGGATGTCATGGCAAAGGTCAAATATATGATATATTAGACATTATGCATATGAGAAAAATATATCAAATGTGAAATATATGTGATATTCGACATTATGTATAAAGAAAATAATAGGAAAAATGTAGAAAGAAAAAGAAAAAAAATGCTTTATTGATATGGAAAATTATATCCCAATCATGCTCTGAGTATGTTCCTTGGGGTTTTTTTATTTGACATCAATCCCTTAGAGGCAATCCAACACTACCACCACAGTTAGGCCTATAACCCAACCAAAAGGCATGGCTAGTCCACTCCTTGTCTTGCTTCACCCAGCTTCTTGTGACTTGCCTATACCAGCTCTGCCAATCTATGCTAACACGACCTCTAACCCTAGGTATAAATGCCTTAGTTCAAACCCCCAAAGGTTACCTTAAGAAACACATTTTTTATTACAACATGCCCTTTAGGGTCTTAATCATACTACCCTTTTGGGCCATGTTAAGATGACAATAACACTTGTTATGAAGAGACACCATCTTCATTAGGTAACAACATCATTTGGGAATGGGGATGTGACAAAAGTGCTTTGTGCCAATAGGACATGGTGGTGCTATAGTTGTTGTGAATTGTGGTTTGTATTTATTGTTTTTTGATAACTAAGTCATGGTTTCTTTTTCATGAAATAGGCATTAAGTCTACAACATCCACCCATCCACAAACTCTATGGTTTTCCTTGTTTTGGAAGTATGAAGTTCCTTTTCATTAAATAAAACTTTAATGAACTTGTGACCTTGGTAGTTTTTGGATTTATGATTTAATGGTTTGAATAGGGTGTAACCTCAAGGGGACTCAATACTCTTTGTACCCTTCTACTTACTTGGATGCATGAGTGTTTTTATGGATTTCTTACCATTCCATGTCGACCAATAACAAGAAGTCAAATAAGTCTTTGCATGGTATGGTTTCAATCCAAAAAAAAAAAAGAAATAAAGAGAGAAAAAATTAATGATGATAGGAATTCAAAGCATACCCCTTAGATAGAATAATGAGTTGTAAGCATTGGTTACCCATGCCTCAAGGTCCCCTCTAACTAAGGTCCTTTCTCACTTCTTGCTTCTCTTTTCTTCTTTGTAAGGAACAATGTTTGATCTATGGGAGTACTCTTATGTCTCAAGGGGGTGAACCAATCTTAGAGTGGTGATGTGAGGTCATTGAACATGGTTGCTTTTGGTCTAGACTAAGGATGCATTTTATTATGTCATTTAACCACAAATTTTATGAGGGACTTCATGTGTCGTTAATTGGGAACTCCATTCCACTTTCTCTCTCATCCATCTATGCTCTCCATGAATCACCTCATTGCTAATGTTCATGTGTTTGTTTGATGTTTTGATTTGACATGCCTAAATTCTTAGGTAGATCCTTCTAGATTTTGGTCCTTAACATTCATAACCATTAATCACCGATGGGATCCATGGACTCCTTAGGTTGAGGTTATGCAAGGGAAAAAAGGACATGTGCCTACTATGAGGAGGACCCACTTACATATCGTTTGGTTGGATTAGTTAAGAACCTCATCCTTAGACATTCACATTTCATTTCAAACATTGGAGAAGTTTTTGCAATTTGTAAAGCCTAAAAGCTTCCAAAAGCCATATCTTCATAACTATTTGTTTAAATCACTCCATTCTTTGACCCTTTAGCTACTAGAGATAAGCTCTTAGTTATGGGGACCACAAACCTAAAGTTTTTAATAGAAAAATTTTCCAAATATCTCTAACTCTTACAAAGGTTTAACAAAGAAAAAAATATGAAAACATCAAATTACAAAAGTTAAACCCTTCCAACTAGCTCTGGTAACACTTTAAACTTAAAAATAAATAAAATAATACTAAAATATCCAATCTACGATGGTTTAACCTTAGCCTAAGTGTAACTAATTGATGAGATGAGATATCAAAACATTATAAGTTACACATTATATATAGTAATCCTTGGATGTGTTGTGACCACAACTAGCACCAAAGGAAAAGCACACACAAGAAGGAGGACCATCATAGCCATGGGAAAAATGACTATGAATTGAAAGGGACTAAGAATAGGCTCAAAAAGAATAATCAGCAACCCATGCTACGGCACCTCTTAGGGAGTAGCTCGAACTAGAATCTATTCATTTGATTCTAGAACAAGTAGTAGTGATAGAGAAATCCCACTGGGATGAGGCACTATCTCCATAAGAAAACCTTGAGGTGACCTTGATAGAAGCCTACCTTAAGTAGATCAAATGAAAGGAGGTTTAGGAAACAGTGCTCCAAGAGTTAAAGTTTTGCTCCTTTTTAGAGAAAGCACCTAAAAAAGTACAAGATCAATTAAACACCTCTCCCATGTGGCCCATCATCACTTCTAGTAAGGAGTGGTACATGGGAGAGACATTCTTATTTTGGAATAATAGGAAAGCTAGTTCAATGACTCAGAGCAGGATATTCAGAGGCACTTAGGTTATTAGAAACTGGGGCAAATGTCACTAAGATTTTAATATAGGCAAAACCCCAGCATCAAAAAAGAATTGATACAACGGTGTTATGGCATTGACCATAAGGAGTATGGTGCACTTACACTGATGGAGAGAATCTACTACAAAATTATGACCTTTCACTTCAATCCAATGATGAGGCTAAGCAAGATCACTACCTTCTCTACCTATGCATGTGCCACTCTAAGCGATAAATTCCTTGTTAACCTTTCATAGCTAATTTATCTTGAGATAGAAAATCACTTCAAGGAGAAAAAATGTGGAAGGAAGGCATTCCCCTTTTCATGCCTTATTAGAAAATTATGTCGAAGGGGAGGGATAACCTTGTATACAAACAATGATGTTCGACATGCTGCATTTACTAACTAGACGAAGATGATGAAGGATGAAGTCCCTACAAAAGTCATTTAAGAAGACCAGTAGCAACCACCACCTGCACCACTCACTCAGCAAATAATGTCAGATACTATTGTAACTTCTCAATAGTTGTGTGAATTTCGAGAATGGCTCTTGAGAGCAACAAGCAGGAACAAGTGGTGGTAATCCATCTATGTACTGGCTAGTAATGAGTCACCTGAATCAACTGGCTCAAACAGTTAGCCAGATGGAGGAAGGTGGAGCCATCGTTTCATCCCAAAGAATGTAGTGCCCATAAGATTGAATCCTAGCACCTGAGAGGTAATGGTATTCCTCTTACAATAACAAAAATTCCCAAAAATATTTGGGAATGTTCCTACTTTTTCAATGCACTTGGAGAACAATGAGGGGGCAACAATTTTGATGATGCAACACCAAGGATAGAAGACAACAGTGGAGGTGGTTTCTAATAGAATTGCTAAAACTATAAATGTACATGCAACATTTGTACGAAACCTCTCTACACTTAAAGATGTGCATACATCCATAGGGATAGTAGGTGGTGGTAAGTTAAGCCTAGCACAACATGAACAATTGTTGGATCAACTAGTGGGAATTGGGCAACTGATTCCAAACATCTTCAACCTCTAGACAACATAACTACAACCCAATTAGAGTTGTTAGAAGAAAGCCACAAGAACATTGTTTGGAGGGCAACTTGAAACACCCAAAGAGTTAAATTAATGCTTGGTTGTAGAGGTTGCCAAACTAAGAGCCCAGATTGCTAAGCCTACATTCCTCAACCTAGAATTAACAAAGGATGAAGCTCTTGAATAGCTTCACATAAGATTAAAAGGAGTTAAGGGTGCGATGGATATGGTGGTGTTCTATTGATCCTTGGTAGAGGCCACTCAGCATAAAATTTAGAAGGCCTTGGATTAGACCTACCAGGAGAATATACAATTAACCGTAGAGAATCATTGCCTGTGAAATGTTGATGCACAAAAATAGCAAATGATAAATTTCATCCATCAACACAAGAGTAGCTAGCCAAAGTGAACACTAAGCTAAGGAGATTGGTAGTGGAAAATAGAAACCTCTCCATGGAGGAGGTTTATGCTCTTTTCCAAAAGACTGTAATCAAAGTAATCTCTTAGAAATTAGAGGCTTTCAAATTTGGGAGAGTGAAAAATCACTACAGAGATCAAGTCGATCTACAGAAAGAAGTTAATAAAAAACACATCTAGTTGGCAAAGGAAAGAGTAAATGAGATCCTCCAGCAACTCCAAAAAGGAAGAGAGATTTGGAAACCTATCATTGATGAAACAGATGTCTACAACAAAGTGGAGATCCACATGAAAAAGTTGTAGATTGAGGACATTATAGAATACATAAAGCCCTTCAATCTTCAATATGCAAATCTGGCTATGATAACTACTAGTTGGCCATGGTTTGAATTAGAGAAAAAAGTGGCTAGCTCATACTTGTTCTACAAGGTAGAGTTCAAACACCACAAGGACACCAAGTAGAAACTTATAGTGGTAAATGTAGAACTTGAGGTTCTCAAGGTGAAGTTCACTAATCAAAGATCAACTACCGAGAACTTGGCCAAGAGGATGAACAACTACTAGGAGCTGCAACATGCACTCAAGGCATTTAATATCGAACGTAAATAATTTTCTGCCTAATTTGTTAATGTGAAGGAGCTATTCCTAGTAATGCCTTGTCCGTGGGATATCCCCATTCCAGCCCACATTGGCAATGCCACGTGGACTATGAATGATCCATGGAGTAAGGAGGAGAAGATGAAGGCATTGTTGGATGCCTTTTTCCTTCCAACAAAAGTAAAAATTATATAGTCATATCTACCTTGATGAGAAACAAGGTACCCCTACACCCAACCATACAAATCACGAAGCGTTCATGCGTGACTTGGTCGAATTCTGCAAAATTTATCATTTCTAGTGCACTAACCTTTTGGGAAGTGAATCTACCCTGAAGGTCAATCATTGTCTTTCCAATTACACTTGTGATGCATGTTGGTATGGTTAAGTGTAACTAAGGCATCCAATTTTTGTCATTTTATATTTTATGTCTTGGGTGCTTAAAATGTAGGTAAAAGGAATTGGATTAACTAATCCAAATTAATAAACTAACTACGATTAAGCTAATCCTAACATAATTATCTATTCCCACTTTCCGTACACGTCCTGAACCCATGTATCCACTGCTAGGCAACCAAACATTACGCTATTGGACATACCAAGCAATAATGTTGTTAGGACTACCAAGTGAATACGTGTTACGCTTCAAGCGATCGTACTTATGTATTTAATCTTATCTAGCTTCACAATCTCATTAACCTAATTACTAGAAAATAATTGTAAAATAATTGAAAATAATTGGCAAATAACTAAAAACATTGAATGCATAAATAAAAAGAGCTAATCTATCCAAAGTGCTATAAGGTTTATTAGAAAGTTCGTCTTTATTGCCGCACACACTACTGTGCTCAAGTACAACAATGCTTGAATACAGATTTGTACACTCAATGACTTCTACTGCGGGCACTTAGGGAGAAAATTCTAACTTTCAAATGGAAAAAATACAAGAGCTTCGCTACAATTGAAATTTGGACTCTCCATAAATGAAACAAGGAGGCACGTATTTATAGGCAATAGACAAACACTGCATCAACAATGCCTCATGGACAAGGCCTCATCAACATGGTTGGCTGCATCAACAAGGCCTCATCAATGCAACCAACCAATGATGACTCATCATACCCCCACAACTAAATGAAAACTCATCCTCAAGTTTTTTTACAAAATTGGAAAGGTATGGAATTATTGATTGACTTTTCTTTCAACAAAATAAACTTGACTAACTCGACAAAAAAATGGAGTGCCTAGGTATATGCATCAACACATTACAAAAATGGTGGCATTCAAGACACAAAATTGAACACCATGACATAACTCTTCAAAAAATTTGGACAACATATTCCTTAATGATGTGAAGCTTTTTGGAGAAGATCAAATGGTCCTAGGCGGTGGTGGTTCTTGAGGCTTCAAGGAATCTTCACTAGCTTCTTACACTGGCGGTGGTTGAGGCTGTGGTTGTCCTGCTGCCATTGCAACTTTAGGTGGGAGGTGGAAAGCATCCAACAATGCTTTCATTTTCTCCTCCTTACTCCTAGGATCATGCACTATCCATGTACCTTCCCCAATGTGGGCTGGAATAGGCACATCCCAAGGACACGAGATTACTAGAAACAACTCTTTGACGTTGACACACTAGGCAACAAACTGTTTGTGTTTAATGTTGAATACTTGCACTATGTTCTTTAGCTCCTGGTAGTCATTCATTCGTCTAGCTAGGTCATCGGTGATGGATTGTTGGTCTGTGAGTCACCCTTTGAGGACTTTGAGTTCAGCGTTAGCAATCTCAAGCTTTTGCTTGGTATCTTTATGGCATTTAAACTCAACCTCATATAGCAAACACAAGCTAGCCACTTGCTTTTCCAACTCTGACAGGGATCGTTTGACTATCAGCATTGCTAGGTTTGTATAATGAAGATTGTCCAACTCCATATATTTTATCATTTTCTTATCTGCATCTCCTTCAAGCAGATCTCTACTTTGTTGTAGGCATCAATCCCATCAAGGATGGGCTACTACATCTCTCTTCCTTGCTGGAGTTGCTAGAGGGCTTCATTAACTTTAGCCTTTGCCATCTAGATTTCTTTTTCATTAATTTCTTTTTACAAGACAACTTGGTCCTTGTAGTCATTTTTCATCTTTTCAAACTTGAGAGCTTTGTTCTTTCAGGTGGTGATTTTGATGGCAAACATTTTTCGTAAGGTGTGCACCTTTTTCATTGACAAATTTAAATTCTCTATGGTCAATTTTCTCAATTTAGTGTTAACTCTGACAAGCTACTCCTACTATTGATGGATGAATTCCTGCATTTCATCTCTTTGAGCATCAACATTTCACAAGCGATGATTTTGTGCAGTTAGTGTCTTATTTTCTTGGTGCATCTAAGTTAAGTCCTTTTTAATTGAATGTGTTTTAGCTTCTTCCATGGACTATTTGAAGATGGTCATTGTTTCTTCCTCCTTAGCCTTTTGAATTTGTTCTTGAAGTTGTTTAATAACTTCGTCTCTTGTCATTGTCGAGCTAAGGATTTTTTGCTCTACAAGTTGAGCACAAAGTTTAGCAACCTCCACAACCAAGTGTTGATTTTGCTCTTAGGCTGTTTCTAGTTGCCCTTCCAAAATGATGCATTTGCCTCTTGCATTTGATAACTCCGACTTGGTTGCAATGATGTTCTCTGGAAGATCAAAGATATCTAGAGTAGGTTGCCTAGTTCCAACAAGTCATTTTAGCAATTTTTCATGCTAGGCTGCATTCAATTTTCTATTGACTATGCCTACAAATGTCTACACATCTTAGAGTGTAGATATGTCTACTATAGACATCGTCAATGCATTCAATGCTTTAGCTACACAGTTAACTACCACTTCTACTACTATTTCCTACCCTTGGTGCTGCATCACTATGACAGTTTCTTCTTCACCTTCCTCCAACCTCATCAAGAAAGTAGTAGCATTCCCAAAGATTTCTGGAAATAAATGCTATGTTGCTAGTAACACTGTTACCTCCCAAGTGTTAGGATCTGACCTCAAAGGCAACTGTGTTCTTTAGGCAAAGAAAATGGAACCACCCCTCTCCATCTACCTAATTATTTAAACTAGCTCATTAAGATGACTCATTACTGGCTGATACATAGATGGATCTACCACACTCATTCCTACCTACTACTCTTGTTTTCTCAAGAGCTACTCTCCAACTTGTCGCATATGCTCAAGGACAGCGTAAGCCTTTGATGTTTCCTGAGTGGGTGGTGGTTGTGGTAGCTCCTCTTCTTGGATGGTTGTTGGCATTTTATTTTTCATTATTTCTACCCATGAGACTAAGGGAGTATGCTTGAGAGTATCATTGAAATAGCAAATAATACCTACCCTCTTACAAGTTTTTCTTATCAGGCATGGAAAGGGTAGGGTGCTCCTTCCACATTCATTCTCCTTAAAATGCTTCTCAATCTCCAAATAAATTAGTTGTGAAAGGTTAACGAGAAATTTCCTACTTAGAGTAGTGCATTCATGAGCGGAGAAAGTATTCACCTTACTTGGCCTCACTGGTGGATTGAGGTGATAGGCTACAATCTTTAAATAAATTTGCTCCACCAGTGTGAGCGTGTCATACTCCTTACTATTTACTCCGTAACATTGTTAGGTCCACTCCCTTTTCTCCTTAGGTTCATCTTTTGTTGATATTTTTTCCAACTATGTTCTGATGTTAGACAACCCCAGTTCTTGTGCAATGGCCTCTGCCAAATAGGATACTTGAACATCCTTGATCTTCACAATGGACCCTAGCCTTTAGCTATTCCAGAAGAGATAAGTCTCTTCCATGTACCACTCCCCACTAGTCCTGATGATTGACCACATGGGAGAGGTTTGAAATTATGTTCTGACATCTNTCGTGATGATTGACCACATGGGAGAGGTTTGAAATTATGTTCTGACATCTTCTAGAGCTTTCTCCAAAAATAGCTTGATGTTTATTTCTTAAAGAAATGATCTCTAGAGCTCTCAGGACTTGATGATGTCTAGATAGGCTTGAGTTAGAGTGACCTCAAGCCTAAGCACAAGTCCAAGTACTTTCCCTCATTGAGATTGTTTAGTAGGCACTTCTTCTTCTGGAATCTATCGAATAGATTCCACTTTCGATTTCTCACAAAGAGGTCTTATTACATGGGTCACCTCTTACTATTCTTGGCCTTATTCCTATTGGCCCCTTTCAACTCTAGGTCATTTCTCCCATGGTTGTGAGGGTTCTCCTTCCTATGGGCACTTTTGTTTGGGTGCCATTTGTAATCACAATAGAATCATGGATTAGCAATCATTGTGTAATCTTAAAACAGTTGGGATATCTTAACTCTTGGGGGTAGTTACACTTGGCTAAGCTATTATTATAGCTAATTTAATCAATTTAACTATTATTTCTATTCACACCTTATCATTGATAAATCATCTCAAAGGTTGTTGGAAGGGTTAACTTGGAAAAAAGTTGATATTTATGTATGATTAAAGTTACTAATCCTTAGGGGAGTTAGAAATTTTTTTTCAAAATTTCATTGGAAACTTTAAGGTTTTTGGCCCCCACGATAAAGGTCTTACCTTCGGTAAGTGTAGGATTGAAAAACAGAGTGATTTGGACAAACAATTTAAAAGTTATGGGCTCTGGAAGATTTGGGCTCAGAAAAATTGCAAAAATTCCCCATGTGTTATGAGCAAATGACAACAAATTCCAAAGTGTTTGGTGATATATATATAGTATTTTTGAATTGTGTTGATGAGGTCTTGACAATGGGGCCTCGTTGACAGGGTCGACTACATCGACAAGGCCTTGATGATGCAGCTGTTGACTACCATTGACTTTTGTTGACTTTGGTTAAACTTTCAAAATAGAAGGAATTTTTTTGATGAAATTGGAATCAAATGAAAGGTTAGAAGACCGAGAATAGTATGAAATTATGAGAAGACGGCATTGAAGTTCATAAATTGAAAAAAGAAGAAAAATTGATTTAATGGATGAATGCAATGAAAGATGAAGGAGTATTGAGCAGTTTACACAATGGAAAATACAAAATATAATATTGTAATGATGTCAAAGATAAGGAACCTTAACTAATAAGGCCAAAAGCTATGCAAGTGGGTCCTTCCCATAATAGGCTCATGTCCTTTTTGCCCTTGCATAACCTCAACTAAGGGGTCCATGGGCCCCATAGTCAATTTAGTGATCATAACATGTTAAGGACCAACCCAAAAGAATCCACTCATGAATCCCAATACATTAGACTAAGACATAGAACTCAGTAGTGAGGTGAGTTATGTCAACATGGATGAATGATAAAGAAGGTGGAATGGGGTTCCAAATTGAGGTCATAAGAAGTCACTTGTGGATTTTTGGTTAAAATGACCCAAGAAGTTCCATCCTCAGTCCAGACCAAAACCTTTCACTTTCAATGACTTTGCATCACCAGTCTAAGATAAATCCATCCACTCAAGACACAAGAGTGTCCCTCCAAGATGACCATCATTCCACAAAGAGGAGAGAGAAGTAGGAAGTGAGAGAGAAAGGGCCTTAGTTAGATGGGACCTTCAGGCATAGGTGTATGTCTTTTAAGTCCCATAACTAGTGCCTGTAGTCCTTTTATTTGTCCGAGGGATGTGCTTTGAATTTTCATTATTTTTCTCTTTTTTTGAAATGGGAAAGACACCATGCAAGGACTTTATTTATGTCAAAGGGGTGTGCTTTGAATTTCCATCATTTTTTTTAACGATGGGAACCACACCATGGAACAACATTATTTGGCTTCCTATCATTGGATGGTACAAAATGGTAAGAAGTCCACGAAAAACACTCAAGCACTCAAGCAAGAAGAAGAGTACAAAGAGTATTGAGTCTCCTTGAAGTCACACCCTTTACAAACCTTTGGATCCTTCCCAATTCCGAAACTACCAAGGTCATTGATTGATTAAAAGTTTCTTTAATGAAAAAGGGATCTCAAATTCCAAAAATAAGGAAAACCATAGAGTTCTTTGGATGGATGGATGATGTGGACTCACTACGTGTCCCATGAAAAATAAACTATGTCAAATCCATTAAACATCAAAATTCAAAAATAAAAACCAAACACCAACAATCACACATTAAGCACAAACCATCATTAGTAAACAACAACAACAGCATTGTGTCCTACGACAATAAAGTAGATTCATTAGCATAAATGAGAAAATATCACACTTAATCAAAAGAAACACAAGATACAAAATAAAATTAATATATAAGAAAGTATAACATAATCAAGAAAATTTAAATGTACTAAAAAATGATATATAATTAGAAAAATTTTAAAATCCAAAAATTTGTAAAATCAAAAATGTGAAAAACAAAAAGGATAAAAAAACTAAGAGGCCATGGTAATGGTTAGCATGGATGGCCATCTCCCCCACTATTGAGTTGGAAGGAGGAGATCCAAAAAGTAGAACATGGGTGTCCATCAAGTAAGGCGGTATTTACATTGGTCCATTTTGGTTCCAGGAAAGGCTTGACTTGTTGGATATTAATCAACTACTTTTTATTTTGGCTATCAGGTTTGTAAATTCTCATCGCCCCAGAGGGAAAGGTTTGATCAATTATATAAGGTCCCTTCCACAATGTTTGAAATTTTTCCTTTTGAGATACATGTTGATGAGTCATGAAATTGTTGAAAATGCTAACAATTGCGATAACGCATCCACGATATCTCATGGGTTGCAATATTACGTACGCGATATTGCGTCCTGCTTATCACAATGTCTATAAATAAGACGCAGCTCTCCCTCATTTGACATCTAGTTTTAGTTCCTTAGTGAAGCTCTGGTAGTTTTTTCCTTCCAAAGATAGAATATGTTTCAGTGTCTGCCCACAGTGTGGTGATTGTAATTGTACGGCATCCTTTATTCGAGTGTGACGTACTTGGACATGCACATGATCAGAAATAAAGATCAAGATTACTTCATCATTGTAGCATTCACTTAGTTTAATTAATTATTTATTTAATTATTATTTACTACTTTCTTACTGCTTTCTTAGTTAATCTCTCTTACCCTTATCTCCTAGTAACACGGAAT
>MNCI01026541.1:182531-201628 GCA_015680685.1 Gnetum montanum
TGGGGGAAACCATCCCTACACTGGAGGCACCCTTCATATTATCCAAATCCAAACACTTATCAAGTTCAACATCCTATTTTTCCAGTTGGGCCACCATACTCTATCTCACCACATTACTATTCTCTTCAATACTATCAACCCATGCCTCCAACACAACCACCACCTTGTGCACCTTATACTCCTCCTAACTTTCAACATTCTCATCCTTTCCCTCCTTCCACAGTGCCACCAACCATTCCTAAGGTGCTTGCACCACAGCAACAACCCACGAATGTGACTTGTGCTAATACTACCAACAGCAATGAGAAACCTTCTCAACATCCAAAGCGCCCCTTCTTTAAACATGGCCATAAGAAGGGACAAAACAATTCTGAGGCCATTGCATCCTCCAACTCAACACAAGCCCCACACTATGATGCATCCTTACCTTCGAACCCAACGCCTCATGTAACTTCATCAAGGCCACCATCTAACACTCCAACAACCATACGGGCCAATGAACACAACCATGGGAGGCATCATTCTAATCCTTGCATACCATCTAACAATCACCAATATCAGAGTGGGTCAACTCGTTATCCGGGAACTACATCATATAAATTTCTCCACTATGCTTCCTATAATCAAGTGTGTGAACCCCGAGGGGATAAGTATGGCCAAGTTCCAATACTTCCAACATGCAAGGATCCTCATCTTCCATTTATTAATCCTTGCCATCATCAACCTTTTAGTTATGGGGGATATCCCCCATTCTAGTAACAAGCAAGATTAAATAAATATTTTTCATTTTCTTTTATTTTACAACTTTTTGTTTTCCAATTTTTCATTTTTCAACTTTTTGTTTTATCTTTTCATCTTTTTGTGTTTTTGTCTTTTTTCGTTTTTTGTAAGTAATCTCATCTACGAATAAAACACTCATGTGGATCATTGGTTGAGGTGTGTTCTATGTTATTAATTCATGAGTGATCAATTATTTGGAACAATGAGCCCACTACACCCACTCATCCACTCTACAAATAAGAGGGTCTGTTCAAGGGTACAGTGATATTATTGACATTTTAAAAACTTAAAATTAATGTTGTGTTCATTGTACCCAGAATGAAGAAGGATGGACCAAGAGGGAATGATTAGGGTGTGACATCAAGGGGACTTGCGGATTCTCTTTGGTGATGTCTATGGGCATTGTCATGCAATGTGGTTGTACTAAGATCCTTGTAGATCTAACGAAGAATGGGAGTAAGTGTAATCAAAAGGGCACTCAAAAATCAAATGCTATTCTAGGGGCTTCCACTGGAAAGACATGCACCCATGCCTAAAGGTTGGCAGCTTCTCTGGATTCGGTATTCAAAAAAAAAGAAAAAAGAAAAAAGAAAAGAAAAAAAAGGAAGTGCCATAAAACAAAAATCACTCCTCCCTTGAAAAAAATGCCAAGTGATCGTACGCCTTGTTGTTATGGTACTCTCATAGTTGCTCATCATGAGATGAAATAATGTGATGTCATTAATTAGAGGAATGCACTTGGTACTGATATTGGAATGATGGATTAATGACACTTTAATCATGCTTCACATCTAGGATTCGCTATGCCTTGGGTCAATTACCTCATGTCCCAATCTCTACGGTCCCTTCTATACTTCATTTCATCTCACTGTTCAGGTAATTGTAGCTCGTGTCATATGTAACATAGAATTCTTACCTCATCCTGGTGATATTTACATGTGTGTGTTTTATGGAATTAGTGTGGATTACATTTAACCCTTCTAGTGCCCATGGACACTTTTAAGTGTGGTTACACAAGGGCATTGTAGGTTGGAATCTGCTTTGGGGAGGACCCTCTTGCGTAATCTTTTGTAATTTTCACTTATGACACAGCTCAAACATACCATTTATTACCCTCAGTGTATTTTTTATGATATTCTTTTCCTTATTACTATCCCTCCGATTCAATGTTCCTATGAATCATCACATAGCCTTTTTCTCTACCATCTGAGGTCCTTATTGATAAATTCCACACCATCATAATTTTTGTGTCTTCAGAGCTAGTTGAATTACCCTGGAAACCTATAACAATCGTCCAAATGTCCTTAGTTTACATCATTTAATTTCAAAAAGAAATATTAAAAATTTGGTACATTCTCTAAGTGCCTAACTTCGATGAAAATATATATTCTTGACCCACCTATGCTAATCACCATCATTTGCAACTGTTCACACAGGGGAAGTTTTTCAAATTCCTCTCTACGACTCGCGATTGCACATCCTGTGCTTTCATATCCATAACTCGCTCGCTGGTACTCCGATTTTTATTCCATTTGAACCTACTTGGCCTTGAAGTGTTCCACTTAGTCATGGGGGAGGGGCACATGCCGAATAGCACATAAATTTTTTGAAATTCATCATTTCCCAATGGACATCTTTAAGGGTAATTAGTTGTAAAATCAAGAATAAAATGTGTCAAAAACAATTTCATCTCCTTAGCTATACTAGAAAATTAAATTTGGAAACCACCTAAGCAAAGAGGACTCAACATTATAATCTTTTGGGGACATGTTCTTCCAATAATTAACATCACAAGAAAATAAAGTAAACCTATTAAGGAAAGTAGTAAGGTATAACCTAATTTTGGTAACAACCTTACTAACGATTGGCTCCATGTGATTACAGATGGCCCCAAAACGTGGACAATAGGAAGGTCCTCCTTAAGGTGCAATCAAATGACCTAGGAGAGGTGAAGGACAAGTTCCTATCGAACAACATGCAAAGCAGGAGATACCCTCTCTAAAAGCAGTGCCTGGTACTTAGGAGAAACATACCAATTTTGGCACAATAAAGAACAAGGAACCATGGTTAACATTTGTGGTGTGACTATTGATTTCTCTGTTTAAGACATTTTGGAAGTATTAAACCTTCTGAATACAGGGCCAAAGGTTGCTCAGAACTAGCTGGATACTTTCAGAACCGAGCAACTTAATAAAATATTGATAGAGAATAACAGGGTGGTGGAAGAAAAAGAGAAGGCTGACTGGGATGCCTCTATTGCACAAGTGCAAACTTACATGCACGCCAAGGCACTCAAGGCCTTACAAGAGGAGAAACTCCAGGCCATACTTCTATACCATCAAATCCCAAGACTTAGAGCACAAGAAAGGGGCAAGACACATATGGAGGAGCCACCGCCACCAAGAACTACATGAGTTCCACCATTTTGTAATCATAGGATTTTCTTTTGTGTTGGGTCTGTATTTTCTTTTCTTCCCACACTGTGGCATCATCCAGTTTTTCCATCTAATAATCACATACCTATCCATTGTGTAATCAATGTAGCTTGTTCTCACTTTAACTCGAGGACTAGTTTTCATTCAGTCGTGGGGGTATGATGAGTCATGAAATTGCTGACAGCTACAATAACGCACCCACGATAATGCACCCGCGATATCTCATGGGTTGCAATATCGCATATGCGATATCTCATGGGCCACAATATTGCGTACATGATATTGCATCTTGTCCACCACAATGTCTATAAATAAGAGGTGGATCTCCCTCATTTAACATCTAGTTTTAGTTCCTTAGTGAAGCTCTAGCAGTTTTCCCCTTCCAGAGATAGAATATTTTTCAGTGTCTACCCGCAGTGTGGTGATTGTAATTGTACGACATCCTTTATTCGAGTGTGACATACTTGGACATGCACATGATCGAAAATAAAGATTGAGATTACTTCATCATTGAAGCATTCACTTATTTTAATTAATTATTTATTTAATTGTTATTTACTACTTTCTTATTGCTTTCTTAGTTAATCTCTCTTACCCTTATCTCCTAGTAACGCGGAATGAGTACGACTTAATCACGAGCATTTAAGTGTGACTACCTGGTACCCAGTAGCGTACCTAGGCCATGCACTTCGTAATCCCAATGGTAGTCATGCATGAGGTCCAAGATGTGTACGGATGATTAAGGAACGGATGCTCATCACACTTAGGCTAGATTAGATTCTCTTACCCTTTCTCCTAAATTAGTTAATATTACTCTCTTTCTATTGCCTTCAGGAGTAGCATTAGAATTAGGAACACATCATACACCTCACTCTGGACTAAACCATACGTGACAAAGCTAATACTAGTCTAGGTGGGAAGACAATGAACTGCGACCTAAGGTTAATGATCTAGGTGTGACAACTAGTCCATCTACGTAGTTCGATCGGATCGCACATGAAAAACGCTCGTATTCGTATGGTTGAGTGTAGGGGTATCTCGCCACTCATCACATGTGTAGGGTTCTAGTAAAGGACCTTATCTTCTAGTTGAAACCTTACTTTCCTAATTCTATGGTCATGGAGTTGCTTGCTGAATGTTTTGTTCATCTCATTCAAAGATAGGACCACTAAGCAATTTTCATCTAGCACATTCAGATTGATCAATCTTTCCTTTTGTGCTAAACTTAGGTTAAGGTTTAGATCATAAGCTATTGAGTGTATGGAGCTCAGATTGAATTGAGAGTGTTGGAATTTTTCCATACACTAACTCGCAAGGAGAATATCCAATAAGAAGTTTTCAAGTTGATCGATAAGCCTAGAGAGCATTATTAAGTTTTGTGCTCTAATCCTTCCTATATTTGCTAATGGTTCATGTTAATATTTTAGTAATCTCCCAGTTGGTTACCTCTACTTCACCATTACCTTGGGGTGGTAATGTGTCATTAATTTATGTTCTACCCCCAAGCGTTGCATTAATTTTTTAAATGTGGCACCTATGAAATGAGTCCCATTATCAAAAATTAGTGAACACGACACCCCAAACCTATTAACGATATGTTATTATATAAATCTAGCAGTAGTGGATGATGTGCATTCTGTAATGACTACCACTTTAGCCCATTTTGTGCAATAGTCAACTGCTACTATAATATATACTTTCTTGTTAGACATGGGTGTGATGGGACCCATGAAGTTAATGCCCCATATGTCAAAAGGTTCTAGTGGCTAAATCCATTATTGAAAACCTTCCATCTAAGCAATCATCCCCTCATCATGTTAACAACATTCACAACACTTGACAAACTGGTGGGCATCCCTAAAGATTATGGGCCAATAGTACCCTGCCATTAGGATTTTTATGGTCATGCATCTCCTTGCATAGTGGCCTTCGTACGGTCCTTCATGAGCATCCTGGAGAGCATGTAATTGATCTTCATCAAGGACACACCAATGGATTAGGCCATCAGTGCACACCTTGTAAAAGTGTCCATTAATTTCCATGAAGTATTTCACCTGATGAAGAAATTATTTTTTTCCCTAAAATCCAAGTCTTATGACATCTCTTGAGTAAGAAGATATGTGAGGATGTCATTATACCATACTACTTTTTTTAGGCATTTGTTCATTTATTACTCTATTAAAGAGAAGTTTGTCTTGAAACTAATAAGAGAGCAGACTCTTCTCCTCTTTGTTATCCCATCTTAAGCGAGAAAGATGGTTAGCAACCACATTCTCAACCTCTTTTCGATCTACCATAGTAATATCAAATTCCTACAAGATCACAATCCACCGTAAAACACGAGGGCTCTCTGTTGGCTTATTCATAAGGAAGCAAATTGCACTGTGATCCATATGTATAAATACTTTATAACTTATCACATAATGTCTAAACTTTTCTAGCGCATACACCACTACCATTAATTCTTTTTCCATGGTGATGTAATTTAACTATGCTCCCACAATGCTTCGACTCACATAGTGGATATAATATGGACATTTCTTATCGTCCATCTATGTGAGCATGACTTCAAAAGCATAGTTAGATGTATCTATCATGATATGGAATGGTTTGTACTAATTATGTGCTGGTAGGATTAGTGTTTCTATGAGTTTCTCTTTTAATTATTAGAATGTGTTTTCACATTCCTTCGTCCATATGAAAGATGCATCTTTCTTAGTAAGTTGTACCTATAGTTTAGCAATCCTAGAGAAATTCTTAATAAAGCACCAATAGTAACTAATGTGTCTAAGGAATGACTAAACATCTTTTATGGTCTTTGGTTGGTGTGTTATTCCATGGATGACCCTTATCTTTTCTATGTCTACCTCAATCCCTTTCTACAAAATTCAGTGCCCTAGCATGATGCCTTCTTGGATCATGAGATGGCTTTTTTGCCAATTGAGTTGTAGGTTTGTCTCAACACATCTCTTTAGTACTTGCTCAAGTTGGTCCAAGTCTTTCTCAAATGTAGCTCCATAGGTGGAGAAGTCATCCATGAAAACTTCAACACCACTATTGATTTGTTGTTGAAAGATACTAAGGACCAAGCATTGAAATGTTTCAGGGGCATTGCATAGGACAAATGACATCTTACAGTATGCAAAAGTCCCCTAGGGACTTGTGAATGTTGTCTTAGCTTGGTTTTCTAGCGTAATTTGGATTTGGTTGTAGCCACTATGACCATCCAAGAAACTATAATAACAATGCCTACATATGGTGCTTAATACTTGATCCACGAATGGCAATGGAAAGTGATCCTTAAATGTTGCCATATTTAACAACCTAAAGTCAATGCAAACCCACCATTTACCATCCTACTTTAGTACAATTACAAGTGGGCTAACCCACCTACTATCTGCGATTGGATAGATAGACCTTGCCTTGAGGAGTTGCTCTATTTCCTCCTTAATGATTTGCTTTAATTTGGGGTTTAGCTATCTCTATAGCTACCTTCTAAGCTTCATGGCTAGGTTAGTGTAAATGTGATGCTAGCATATCCTTGGATTGATTCCTGTTAGTTTTGGATATGACCAAGGAAGGTTTTTGACCATTTATTCACCACTTCCAACAACTTTTATTTTTTTTCAAGAGAAAGTTTGGCATTAATGATGATTGTTTTACCATTCTTTAAAAATTCATACTCCATTTTAATTGGTAAATTTTTTAGTTCTAAGGGCTCATGCTTGAAGTAATCAAGGATCTCCAACTCTTCCCAACAGTTATCATCATCTTCATTAAAGAGTTGGAAATGGACTTGTTTAATTTTTTCCATGCCTTCTACATATGCATAAGTTAAACTCTCAGTTGGTTTCATGCATATTATGCTACTATCTGAATCAGCTATCAACCACTAGGTGCCCTCTTACTTTGTGGCTGTTGCATACAGACACTGTTGAATATTAACTTCTTGTGCACACTTATTACATGCCTTAATGTATGTGCTTTTTATGTACCAAATATTTTGCACACAATTGCATCCATTGTTGCTATATGAGATTCATGGAATACACTTCTTCTCAATTTTTCCTAATTCATTCTTCTTAGATATTTCAAGAGATAGGTCCCTTATACCCATTCGCGCATCAACTATTCTTAACCAAGCCTTTCCCATGATGATGGGGAATTCACTTTTGTAGTTGTCCACCTTGATTACTAGAAAATCAATAAGATAGAACCACCCACAAATTATGGTCACAATTTCCTCTACTAATCCCAAAGGAACCACAGTTGACTGATCTGCTAATTCTAAACAGATTGCTCTTCTTAAGAGGTGGTAGGTTTCAAGTTTTATACATATAATGGGAGATGAAGTTAACTCTGGAACCAAAGTTAAGAAGAGCCTTGCATGGCTCTTTTCTAGTAATTTTTAAAAAGATGAGTGCACTTCATGGATCATATATTTTTTGTAGGAAGGTTGCCAGCCTTAATCCAGTCAGAAACAGCATGAGTTAGCATCATAGTGTAAATCCTAGATGGCACTTGGTTTCAATGATGCTCGAACGTATTTGATGTAGAGGATGAGGATACTGGAGAGGTAGGGTGATAAGCCAAAGTATATTGTGAGGGCTAGAGAGGACTACTAGGTAGGAAGAAAGGTCATTTCCTTGATCGATTATCCAAACCACTTGGTTGAAAAATTGGTTGTGAGCGTACAATCCTTGTAGCATTTCATTGTTGTAATTGTGAAGGAATTTCACCCTACATGGATGGAGCAAGAGGTAACTGAGTTGAAGGTGGAGGTGTAGGTGTAGAGGGATGTGAAGGATGATAAGGATACTGATATGGGTTTTTCCCTTGAGTAGATGATGAATGTGTTTGGTGGTACTTTGGAGGATAATAGTGATGCTAGAATGATGCATGACTTGCTAAACTTCTAGGGTAAATAGGTTGCTGAACATAGTAACCATATGGATCTAGTTGCCTATAAGAGTATTGCTGCCTTGGCGGTGGCATTCCCCACGATTTTGGTTGGTACCACTATTGATACTGTTCATAATGTTGTGGAGGAGTTCCACTTGGGTAGTAAGCTTGTTGTTGCTAGTGGAACTATTTTGGACTACCTTAAGGATAAGGAAATCATCTTGGAGCTTGCCTATGTGCTAGGTGAGGGTTCAATGTGTACACTTCAAACTCTTATAAGTGTAACACAACAAGGCAACATCCCTTTGGATGTTCATACTGATAGATGTCATATTAGGTTTCATCATCAAAGTCAAACTCCATAACTTCTACTGTAGTAGCTTTGCCCTTATCTCTTTCGTAGGCACGTTCAACTTCTTTATGCCATCTATGTTTACGATCACTATTTTTCCCTTTGGATTCTTCAACAATTTTCCAAGTGGTTTGAAAATTTTCATCCAAAGAGTCTCATATCTTATCAACCTTGGCTGAAATGTCAGAAACAAATTTTTGGATCGACAAGGTTTTTCTGTTCACCACTTCATCAAGTGGTGAATCCTCCTCATTGCAAAATCAGACCTCTCATTTTCTAATGGATGGATCCCTATTATACTCTTCAAAACTCTCCCTTTTCCATAGCTCATGTTCTTCTTTTTCTACTTGCTCAATTAGCCTTTGTATTTGATGAGCTCTCATTTCAAACAACCTCCCTTGGGCACATACCTCAAGGGTTCTTCTTTTTTCTACCCTGAGCCCATCTATGATGTGGCAAAGTTGTTCCCTTTGAGAGTAATCATGGCTAGGACATTTGTGTAGGAGTGAATAATATTGGCCCATGGTGGCATCCAAGGGTTCATGTATTCCTTGTTTCCAACCTTGGATTTGCCTTCTCAAATTAGACACTCTAGAGTACATTTGATATTTGTCATTGAACAGTTCTAACACGGTACTCCATCTTCAGATAGATTCCAATTCTAAGGACCAGTACCAACTTTTAGTTTTCTCAATGAGTGTCCTGGGGAAAATTTTGAGCTTTTGCCACTTGTTCTTGATGTTTTGTAAGGAACAGACATCTTGAAAAGCTTTCAAATATGTCTATGGATTAGAGTTGTATCCCCCTTCAATTCTTGGGATATTGTTCATATCTAGTTGCTTGATTCAATTATCCTTCATATGCCTAGTTGAAATTTTTATTACCTCTACAATATTATGCATACTTCAACTTGCTAGCAAAGGGTCATCATCATCACTATGTTGATGATGCCAATGATGGTTTTGGCCACCCCTTTGATTTTGGTGGCCTTCACGGTCATTATTATTTCATTGATCACCTTCATCATGGTTGTTTTGATGATAACTTCTATGAGAAGCATTAGATGAAGTAGGATGTTTAGAATTAGATGAAGAGGATGAAGAGGAAGGTGGATTTCCACCACCACCATGGTGTATACCACCACTTTACACTTTTTACGATCTCCATCATTAGATCCCTTGTTATTGCAATGTTCATCCGAGTCCCTACTTTGGCTATTGCTCTTCCTCAAACACAGTTATGAATAGTTGATCATAGGATCAAGTTCACATTTTCACCATTGTTAGTAGGGGGCGGAGAATTTTCATGTTGAGAACCTTCCAAGTGAGGGTCCTCATTGTCTTCTTGATCTAGTAGGAACAAGGGGTTAGTGTAATGTTTTCCCTTTGTGCCTTCATGGAGTCTCTCTTAACGTTTGTCTCACTTATTTTGTTTTAGTAGGATGATAGTTCTGAGTGTCATAGCCATTCATAATTTGTTCTTCATGAAAATCTACTATGCCCAACTTCTTAAGGGTTTTAATTAGCATTCCTCACACAGATCTATTAGTGGTCAAAACAACATTGCCCTCCATATCATGCCACCACATTTGTTCATCTTGATGTAGGATGAAGGTAAAATTCAGTACAAACTCATCTAGATGAGTGTATACCAGCTTGCATTCATGTGGGATCAGTGGTTTAGTATCATCATGCTTATGAGAAGAAGACATTTTGTAAAACAAAATAAAATTGTCAGTGTGCTTTTATAATTTATGTATAGTGGGAATGATATGGACTTTTAGGTTCATACAATGATATTAATGGTATTCACTTAGACCTAAATAGTGCACATTCCACAAACAAAGTCCCCTGTAATGGTGCCAATGATGAGTGGCAAGGTACCCCTACACCCAACCATATGAATCACTAAGCATTTATGCATGACTCGGTTGAATTTTGTGAACTTTATCATTTCTAATGCACTAACCCTTTAGGAAGTGAATCTAGCCTTAAGGTCAATCTCTATCCTTACAATTACACTTATGATGTACATTAGTATGGTTAAGTGTAACTAAGGCATCTAATTTTTATCATTTTATATTTTATGTTTTGGGTGCTTGAAATGTAGGTAAAAGGAATTGGATTAACTAATTTAAATTAATTAACTAACTACTATTAAGCTAATCCTAACATAAGTATCCATTCCCACTTTCCATACATGTCCTGAACCCACGTTCCCACTTTTTGGGTGATCAAACGTTATGCAACTGGGTGTACCAAGTAATAACGTTGCTAGGATTACCAAGTGAATACATGTTACTCTTGAAGCAATCATACTTCTGTATTTAATCTTATCTAGCTTAACAATCTCATTAATGTAATTGCTAGAAAATAATTATGAAATAATTTAGAATAATTAGCAAATAATTAAAAACATTGAATGCATAAATAAAAAGAGCTAATCTATCCAAAGTGCTGCAAGGTTTATCAGAAAGCTCATCTATATTGCCACACACACTATATGCTTAGGTACAATAATGCTCAAATAAAGATCCATACACTCAATGACTCTTTCTATGAGCACTCAAAGAGAAAATTCTAACTTTTAAATGGAAAAAATGCAAGAACTTTGCTACAATTGAAATCTGAACTCTCCATAAATGCGACAGGTAGGTGCATATTTATAGGTGATGGATAGACACCGCGTCGACAAAAAATCATCGACACAGGTCAAAATGCATTGATGAGGCCTCGTGGATGAGGCCATGTTAATGCTGTCAATTGCATTGACGAGGCCTCATCAACGTAGCCAAGCAATGATGACTCATCATACCTCAATGATCATGTGCATCAGAAGCTAGAGAAGGTCCTTTGAAACCTTAAGAACCTCCACCTCCTTGGATTGTTTGATCTTTCTAACTGCCTTCACATCATTAGAGGATGTGTTATCCAATTTTGTTCAATCATGTTCTAGTATTCAATTTTGAGTCATGAACACGACAATTTTGTAACTAATGTTAATCCATACACTCAAGCATTTAGTTTTGTTTTGTTGTGTGGTATGTCAATCAATAATTCCATACCTTTCCAATTTTATAAAGAACTCAAGGACAAGTTTTCATTTAGTCGTGGGGGTATGATGAAGTGTCTTTGATCAGCTACATAGATGGGATGCCATCGATGTGACCTTGTCAACGTAGGGTTTTCCACGTTGGTGTGTACCCATCAACGTGGCATCTTAGTAGATCTATAAATATGAACCCTAGTTGTGTTAATGGAGGTTATATTTTTAGTTGCTAGCGAAATTCTTGAAGTTTGTTTTCATAATAGATAGAATAATTTTCTAAGTGCCTGCAATAGGAGTCAAGGAGTGTACGAATCTTTATTTGAGCACTATTATACTTGACCATCATAGTAGGTGCAATAGTAAAGATGAGCTTTTTGATAAACCTTGTAGCACTTGGACTAGCTTAATTTTTTATTTATGCATTTATTATTTTCATTAATTAAGCAATTAATTAGGCTAAGATGATTAATACTTTAAGAAATTAATTAATTAAGCTAAACGATTAGCATACATAAGTATGACCACTTCAAGCATGCGTATAATGCTTGGTAATCCTAGTAGTGCTTAATGATTGGTTGCCCAATAGTGTTGTACATGTTTAGGATGTGTATGAAAAGTGGGACCAAATGCTTATGTTAGGATAGTTAGTTTAACAATTAAATTAGTTGAATTAGTTAATCAATTTATTTTCAATCTATTACCAACCTTAGGTGAAGAAAATATAAACTAATAAAAATCATGTGTCTCAATTACAATTAACCATACAACTAAGCTTCACAAGTGATGGAACGCAATACCACATCAGTTGCGATATCACATCCCCCGTGATATTGCGTATGTGATATCGCGATGCACCGCCAAGTCTATAAATAAGAGGCGGCTCTCCCTTATTTCTCCATCTAGATCTAGACCCTTAGGGAAACTCTAGTAGTTTTACCTCTCTAGAGATAGAATAATTTCCATGTGCCCGCAGTAGAAACTCCAAAGTGAACGAATCTTTATTCAAGCAAATATTATACCTGAGCACAAGTTTGTGTACGAAAATAAAGACGAACTATTGGATAAACCTTATAGTACATGAAATAAGCTAAATAGGACTTTATTTACTGTTATTTATTGTTCATCATTTAAATGCTTTATTAGTTAATTAAATCTCTCTTAACCCTTAACTCCTAGTTAAGTGTATTCAGTACAACCACTTCACGCACGTGCATTATGCTTGGTAATCCCAGCAGCGAATAGCGTTTGGTAATCCCAAAAGGTTGCATTGGCTCAAGGTGTGAATGGCAAGTGGGAACGGATACTAATGCTAGGCATTAGAACTTAGTTAGTTAAAGTTAGTTACTTAGTCTCTTCACCCTTTCCCTCATTAGCATAGGTGATAAAAACACAAAAGATATAAAAATCACATACCTCAAACTTACTTAACCATACAACCGTGAAAAATACAAGTAAGTCTGGGAAGACAACGAATGATTAACCTTAAGTGTTCCATGAGGCATGTAGGCACTTAGTCTGTAAAGTTCAACCGGATCTCATGTGTAACGCTCATATTCATATGGTTGAGTGTAGGGGTACCTCGCCACTCATCATTGATGTCGTTGCTGGGGACTAAGTGTTTGTGCACTAAGTAGAACATTGGAAATCATCCACATCATTGGGAATCTTAAACAAACCCTTAGGGTTAATCATACAAAAAAAAACATAACAACAAATAGCACACCAAACTAAACTAAGATGTGTTCTTCTCATAAAAGCAATTCACCACCTAGGGGTCACACAAGAGACAGTCGGCAGTCTAACACACATAACCGCAAACCACCAGTTCCTCAATAGTATCGGGTGGTATATACTCATCTCGATGAGTATATACCCGATTTTACTTTTATCGTCCATCAAGATGAACAACTGCGTTGGCGTGAGTTGCAAGGTAACATAGTGTTACCCCCAAATCATGCAGTCCCCAACATGCTCCTCCATGCTCTTGCACAGATAGGCACAGATAGGATTGCAAAGGGTGTGGATTCAAGGGAACTTGATGCATTTGTGTTGGCCATTCTCTTGGGTGCTTGGATGTTTTCCTCTTGAGTTTTCTTATCGTTTCAACATTACTCAATTATCGGGAAGCTGAGCAAATAAAAATAATAAGTCTTTGCATGGTGTGGTTCTCACGCAAAAATGAAAAACACAAAAAAGAAATAGTGAGAATTCAAAGCACACCCCTTAGACGAAATAATCATTTGGGCTACAAGCACTAGTTATGGAACTAAAATAAACATGTTCCCTCTAACTAAGACCCTTCTTGCTTCCTATTCTCTCCTCCCTTGTTTCATTGGAATGGTAGTGGCTCTTGGGGAAGGCATTCTTGTTACTCAAGTGGATGGATGGGCCGAATGTATTAATGCAAAGTCACTGAATGTGGTTTGTTTGAGGTTGGAGTTGGAATGAGATCTGCTAAGTTACATTAATCATTAAACACACAAGGGGTTGTACATCACCTTGTTTTTGGGACTCCATTCCATTCTCTTCTTTCCATCCTTCTTCCCCCATTGTCACCTCATTGCCGATTATACCATTAGTGTATATTTTGGTTGACGCATTGTTTTCTTTTTGGTAAATTCTTGTAGTTAGGACTTTAACTCTTGTCCTAAATGACATTCCCAGAGCCTATAGACTCTTTGAATGTGGGTTTGTCATGGCATTAAGGGCATGAGCCTGCTTTGGCGAGGATCCACTAGCATTACTATTTGGTGCATCAGTTAAATTCTTTCCCTTAACATTTTTTGCAATCAATTCTATCTTTTTCATTTCCATCTTGGCATCCACTTCATCTATGTTATAGTTGTCTCTTTTTCTCCATCTTCCTTGTTCCTTTTCTTTTTCTTTTCTTCCATTCTATCACTACCGAAGGTTTGCTCTCAATCATGGGGGTCCTAGTCTAATTTTTTTGATTTTCTCGATTTTCTCCTAACCCCTACACCTTCGGTAGTCATCCTTAGTATATCTCCATATCCGTATCAACCATACCACAACTCAGCCAATGGACCTTACACCGAAGCAAGGTATCAATTGCATTATGATTCATTTACCCTTGCTAATATAAGACAGTGTTGTATGTGTAGATGGAAATCATGCAACAAAGGATTGGATCTAGAAGGAACACTTGGAATGGATCAGTGCTGAAGCAGCTATGCAAGGAGCAAGATCGATGACGCATTTATGGATAGACAATGAAATGCGCAATATTGATGTTGGTAGCAGCAAACTTCTTCTCTTTTCTCTCTTCTCTCTCAACTACCAAATAAGGCCTGATGTCAAATGTATAAGGTGTTCACCCTTGTTGTCATGAACACTAGTTTTTTCGTGTCTTGTAATGATGATCCATTCACATGTCATCCCATTCACCATTAGTTCCATTCAGTCAACAATCCCATACCTTCCCAATATTCTGTAAGGAACTCAAGGATGAGTTTTTATTCAGTCATGGGGGTATGATGGGATGCGATATCGCATAGGCCGTGATATCGTGTACGTGATATCATATTAGCTATGATATCACATCCCCTGTGATATCACATCGTCCCTCGCGATATCGCGGTGCGCTGCCAAGTCTATAAATAAGAGGCGACTCTCCCTTATTTCTCCATCTAGATCTAGACCCTTAGCAAAACTCTGGCAGTTTTACCTCTTCAGAGATAGAATAATTTCCATGTGCCCACAGTAGGAACTCCAAAGTGAATGGATCTTTATTTGAGCAAATATTGTACCTGAGCACAAGTTTGTGTACAGAAATAAAGACGAACTGTTGGATAAACCTTGTAGTGCATGGACTAAGCTAAATAGGACTTTATTTACTGTTATTTATTGTTCATCATTTAAATGATTTATTAGTTAATTAAATCTCTCTCAACCCTTAACTCCTAGTTAAGTGCATTCAGTACGACCAATTCGAGCACATGCGTTACGCTTGGTAATCCCAGCAACGAATAGCGTTTGGTAATCCCAGAAGGTTGCATTGGCTCGGGGTGTGAACGACAAGTGGGAATGGATACTAATGCTAGGCATTAGAACTTAGTTAGTTAAAGTTAGTTACTTAGTCTCTTCACCCTTTCCCTCATTAGCATAGGCGATAAAAACACAAAAGATATAAAAATCACATACCTCAGACTTACTTAACCATACAACCGTGACAAATACAAATAAGCCTGGGAAGACAACGAACAATTAACCTTAAGTGTTCCATGAGGCATGTAGGCACTTAGTCTGTGGAGTTCGATCGGATCGTGTGTGTAACGCTCGTATTCATATGGTTGAGTGTAGGAGTACCTCGCCACTCATCAACAAGTGTAGTTGGGAAGACAATGATCGTTCCATGATTAGATTCACCTTCTAGATTGAATCTTGTGTATTGCACATGAATGCCCTAGTGATTTGTATGGTTGGACATAGGGGTACCTTGCCGCTCATAAGAGTGGATTGATCTTGGGCATAATTCATGATCATAAATAAAGATCAAGATTGTTTCTCACCATTGTAGCATTCTACTTAACTCATTTTTACTTAGTTTAATTTTCTTTTTCAACATGTTTACTTTTCTTAAATCATTTACATTTTTCAAGTACTTTACTTTTCCAATGTCTTTTAGTAAGGTAATATAAGTACGATTGGTTTTGAGTGGAAAGTATATTTGTTTCGTAACCCAGTAGTGAGTTCACTCGATTTACTGAGCACTAGATTTACTTGGTAATCCTAGTGGCAATTACATGAGCCCAAGACATGTAAAGCAAGTCAAGAATGGATACTTATTGTGAGAGGTTAGGTTAGATTTATATTTCTATCATATTTAGACTTAAATTTTATCTTCATTATCATTATGTTGGCACTTATGATAATTAGAGCCAAACAACATCAATTTATCATACACCTCACTAGGAGTTAAACCATATGACTTACACCTCGCTAACTCTAAGTGGAAAGACAACAGTCATGAACTTAACATCAAGTGCTAGCATACTAACATTGTCCATCCACAAATTACAATCAGGTTGCACATGTGCACTTGTGATTTGTATGGTTGAGTGTTGGAATACCTAACCACTCATCAATAATGCTGAGTTATAAAGTTTAACTAGATTATGTATTCATGAAGCATACTCTATTATAATTATTTTATGATTCCAATACTCCTTATTGATAATATGTGATTTAATGTTATGCCACATGAAGAATTTTCTTCCAATAATAAAAAGGATAAGGAAGCATCCTTGGGCAACAAAGCTTTTATGAAATTTTGGTAATCTTTCACAAAAATTATTGATATTAATGTTTTTTTCAACAATGAACACTTTCCATTGTTCAAAAAAGTAGTTAAACTTAAGAAATATTCAATTTTTTTTCAAGTTATGCATACTAACTCTCAAATTATTCAAACATGTACCTTTATCATGGTTGTTGTAATGGGTTAGAGTGCATGCAAGAGTTTCTTCAAGCTAGTTGTTGCATGAAGAGCTTCATGAACGTTAGGAGAATACACTTGTAAAGTGAAATTTGTGAAGGGCCCTAGAATCAATAAAAATCAATATATTTGGTGGGTTCAAGGTGGAATCCCATGATTCAACTCACAAAACCAAAAACATTTTTTATTTTAAGAATCAAAATCTATATAATTAGCATTTGAGTAACTAAACAAGCTTCGAATTTTCCATTAGAATTTTTTCGTTATTTACAACTATTTTTTTTTCAATTTTCTGACTTTTTAAGACATTCACCTTTATAAATACAACTAATAGTTTGATAGAAAACATCATTTATACTTGGCCAACTAACTATGAGTTGATTAATTAATTTGCAAAAATTAATATATATGGCCTTGTTTATTTTTAATATGAGGTGCCAAATTTTGAGGATGTAAGTTGTAAATATCATTTTATAGTTCATCACATGTTACAACATGCTTTCTCATTATTCTCTACCTTCAATACTTATTTTTCATTTACATGTGTTATAATAATGATAATAATGATATTGCTTAACTAATTGTGAATAACAATGGTCAAGACTTTCATTTTATTTTAAAACATATTAAGTTACTTAAGCATTTTTAAGAAGCACATAATACAAAATAGGCAATTATAAATCAAATAGCAACAATAAAGACTTTTAGTGTATTTAAAATCATACTAGATTATATATATATATAATGGATCATGTTCTTGTAGTGTATTTTTTATTAATGGGCCCATTATTCAATTCAATAAATGGTAGAACACAAGGAATTAAAAAAGAAAACAAAAAACAAAAAACAAAATTGAAAAAGCAAAAGAAGAAAAATAGAAACAACAAATATTAATTATCATCAATTAGATGTAATATTTGGTAAAAATTTCAAAAGTCAAATAGAAAACAATTGTTACATGTTAAACAATTATCAAACAATAAAAATCTTATCATTTAACATTATTGTCATTTAAAAAGACAAAGGGAAAAAATTGAAAAATGAGAAATAAAATTCAATATTGTCATTGAAACATGAAAACACAACTTAATATAATTGTTAATTGAAGAGAAGTGTTGTGATCAATGCACAATGAAAATGCAAATAGTAGAATATAAGGAATAAAAAATTAAAATAAAATTTAAATTGCAAAGTAGAAATTGCAAATAGTAGAACACAATGAATAAGAAACAAAAAAGAAAAACAAAATTAAAAGAGCAAAAGATAAAAAAAACAAAAACAACAAATATTAATTATCATCAATTAGATGTAAGATTTGGGAAAATTTTCAACATTCAAATTGGAAACAATTCTTACATGTCTAATGATTATTAATGAATAAAAATCTTATCATTTAACATTATTGTTATTTGAAAAGGCAAAGGGGAAAATCTGAAAAAGGAGAAATTAAATTTAATATTCTCATTGAAATATGAAAATACAATTCAATCTAATTGTTCTTTGAAAAGAAGTTGAAAAGTGCCAAATTTGAAAATGAGAAAAGACGAAAAAAATCAACATTGCATGTAAACAATAGGCTATGAAAATTGCAATTGAATATTACCAGGGTTAGAGCAAGATTAGATTTGGTGATGATCATAGAAAAGGGTGAGATCTCGTAAAGCAAATCAAGTTGTCATGTAGAGAAAAATTTAGTACAGACCAATTAGGATTTCTCAGAAATCAAAAAATCCAAGAGAAGGAAGGTGGAACTCTTTACTTGTAAGTATAAAGCTATGCAAGCAAACCAACTGGGTAAAGGCCCATTCTTTTAACTTTATTATTGTTATTAGTCAATATGAATCAAAGCTTGTCCCACTTTTCTATACATATAATGACCCTAAAATTACCAATATTTGGCCAAGAGTTGTAAGGCTTAAGGCCTACTCTTAACTTTTCTATACACTCTCTACTTTTACAAATGTCTATCACCTAAGAAATGAAATACTCTTTTAGACAATACAATCCCCTCCCTCTTCCATGTGTTTCACCCCCTCGCCCTTCTCCACCTCTAACTCCCAACCCCTACAACCTTTTCTCTCCCCCCACACTGCCCCCAACACCCCCCCACCCTTTCCTCTAAAAA
>MNCI01026541.1:208594-219853 GCA_015680685.1 Gnetum montanum
CTTCATTATAAATATCAATTTTGTTAGTTTCTATATTAATAAAAATATCGAATAAGATATAGGCTTTCTTTTGTTCAACAAGGGTGTTCCAAGGCTTTCTTTTATGTGTGTCCAAAAAATGGTGATAAAGATAGAGGAAACAACTCTCACAAGGTCTGTACCATAGCCATATCTTTGGCTTTTTAGTTTAGAAGTAAAAACAAGGAAATAACTATATTTAGGATTATGGTTATGATTATATTTCAGTTTATCATAAGTTTAGGGTACCGATATTAGTATCAGTTGTACTTCATTATAAATATCAATTTTGTTAGTTTCTATATTAATAAAAGTATCGATTAAGATATAGGCTTTCTTTTGTTCAACAAGGGTGTTCCAAGGCTTTCTTTTGTGTGTGTCCAAAAAATGGTGATAAAGATAGAGGAAACAACTCTTGCAAGGTCTGTACCATAGCCATATCTTTGGCTTTTTAGTTTAGAAGTAAAAACAAGGAAAGATCAAAACCTAAAATTAAAATAATTGAAATTGAAAGTTTGATAACCCAAATTTAAAACCTTTATTGCTGAGGCACTTGCTATAAGGTGTGTTGTGATTAACTGAATATGCTTGCCTTTGTATCTTATTGCTTATTTTCCATCTCTGTTTCTATCTCTATGCAGTGTTTATATCTCACTTTGATTTATATTTTCTTGTGCTCCCTTAGTTTCCCTTTCATTTCAAATCAAAACGCAACTTTGGGCATCTTAGGGTTCAATTTCATTTCCAAATTGAAATGTACTCTTCTTCAATCGAGTCTTTCATATGTAGCCTTTGGTAGGATAGGTTTTGACTTCGTTTAAAAGTAAAATACAATATGGTAATTGAATATCTATTTCAATTTCCCTTTATTTCAAAACATGGCATTAGAGATAAGTGTTTGAAATCGAATCATGGCTATTGACGATGGAGTTTTGATTTTTTTTTAAATGATTTAAAAATGCTAGTTTGTTTGGTAAATATTTCAATTTTATACAAAATATTGTAGTAGATAAGGATTTCAATTTCTTTCTAAATTGAAATATGGCACTTACTGTAAAACAAAATAAGTGATTTCATTTCTAATTGAAATATTCCAGATGCCGCCGCATTAAATATTAATATAAAGTTTCTTAATCATGGGGCATTTGATGGTTTTAGAAGCAGTTTTTACATGTGCTCCATTTTATTCTTTTTTAAAATACTATTATAGTTTTTGTTTTGATGGGTTCCTCCTATTTTCTTTTATTTTAAAATTGAAATGCTTCTTTGTTTCAACAATGTTTATTTTTTCACATGCCTCATTATTATGCATTTCGAAATCTAAGGTGGTGTTTTTATTTAAAAAAAATTGATAGAATATTACACTTAAATGAAATTTGGTTTTTTAGTTTTCTAGCTAATGAGTAGCAAGGTACCCCTACACCCAACCATACAAATGACAAAGCGTTCACGCATGATTCAATTGAATTTCTTGAATTTTATCATTTCTGATACACTAGTCCTCTAGTAGTGAATCTTTCCTTAAGGTCAATCATTGTCTTCCCAATTACACTTGTGATGTACACTATATGGTTAAGTGTAATTGAGGCATCTAATTTTTCTCATTTTGTATTTTTATGATTTCAGTACTTAAAGAGAAATAAAGTATTTGGACTAACTAATTTAATTTAACTAATCAACTAATCTTTAACTAGTCCTAACATAAGCATTCAATCCCACTTTTCGTACATGTCTTGAACCCATGTATCTACTACTGAGCAACCAAGTGCTACACTACTAGGCATACCAAGCAATAATGTTGCTGGGATTACTAAGCGAATATGGATTTGGTTGCCTGTAAGGATATTGATACCTTGGCAATGGCATTTCCCATGATTGTCATTGGTGCCACTACTAGTATCATTCATATGGTTGTGGTGGAGCTCCACTTGGGTAGTGAGCTTGTTGTTGTTGGTGGAACTATCATGGATTTCCTTGAGGATAACGCAATCATCTAGGTTGCTTATGTACTAGTTGAGGATTCAATGCATACACTCTAGACTCTTCTAAGTGTGACACCATATGGCAACATCCCTTTGGATGTTTGTATTGATAGATGTCACAACCAGCATCTTCTTCAGAGACTATCTCCACAACTTTCTCTACGGTAGTAACTTGTCCCTTACCTCTTTGGTAGGCATGTTCAGCTTCTTTTTGCCTCCTATAGTTACAATCACTATTTTGCTTTTTGGATTCTTTAGCAATCTTCATAGCAGTTTAAAATTCAAAGAATTCCATAATTTATCAACCTTTGCCAAAATATCGGAAATAGATTTTTGGATGGGTAAGGTTTTTCTGTTTACCACTTTATTAAGTGGTGACTTCTCCTCATCACAAAAATAGACTTACCATTTCTTGATGGAAGGGTTCCTATTATACTCTTTCATACTTTCCATTTTTTGAAACTCACCTTCTTCTTTTGCTACCTACTCTATCAGCCTTTGGATTTGATGAGCTCTTAGTTCAAACAGTGTCCCTTGGGCATACACCACAAGAGTTCTTCTTGTTTCTACTCTAAGTCCATCTATAATGTGGCAAAGTTGTTCCCTTTGAGAATAACCATGGCTGGGACATTGGTGTAAGAGTGAATAATATCTGCCCATAGTGGCATCTAAGGGTTCATGTGTTCCTTGTTTTCATTCTTGGATCGACCTCCTTAGATTAAACACTCTGGAGTACGTTTGATATTTGTCATTGAATAGCTCCAACATGGTACTTCATCTATGGATAGATTCTAGATCTAAGGACTAGTACTAGCTTTTAGCTTCCTTGATGAGTGTCCTAGGGAAGTTCTTGAATTTCTACAATTCATTTTCTATGTTCTATAAGGCGTAGGCATCATGGAAAGCTTGTAGATGTGTCTATGGATCAGATTTGTATCCCCCTCATATCTTGGGATATTATTCATGTCTAAGCACTTGATCTGACTATTGTTCATATGCTTGGTTGGAATTCTGACTACCTCTGTGATGTTAAGCATACTTCTAGTCACCAACAGAGGTTCTTCATCATGATTGTGTTGATGATGGTTCTTGCCACGTCTATGTTCTTGATGGCCTTGATGGTCATTGTTATCCCATTGATCATCCCCATCATGATTATTTCAACAATGGCTTCTATGAGAACCAATAGATGAAGAGGAATGTTTGGAATCAAATGGAGAGGAAGGTGGGTTGCCACCACTACCATGATTCCACTCATTACAAGCACCATCCTTAGATCCCTTGCTATTGTGATGTTTTCCTGAGTCCTTGCCTTGACTATTACTTTTTCTTGAACCTAGTTTATGAATAGTGGATCACAAGTTCAGGGCCACATCCACATTACCAATAATAGAGGATGGATAATCTTCATGTTGAGAACCTTCAAAAAGAGGATCCTCATTATCATCTTAATTTAGTAGGAATAAGGAATTAGTTAAATTTTTTCCCTTTATAGCCTCATGGTGCTTCTCTTGATGTTGATCTTGCTTGCGCTATGTTTTAGTGGGATGGTAGTTCTGAGTGTCATAACCATTCACAATTTATTCCTCATAAAGATCTGGAATGTCCAACTTTTTAAGAGTTTGAAATAGCATCTTAGATATAGATTGACCAAGGGGAAAGATGATGTTGCCCTCCCTATCACACCATCACAATTGTTTATCCTAATGTAGGATGAAGGTGAAATCTAGTAGATACTCATTTGGATGAGTATATACCACTTTGCACTCCTACAAAACTGGTGGTTTGACATCTTCATGCCTGTGAAAAGAAGAAGACATTTTTCAATATGAAATAGAACATCATTGTTCTTTTATAATTCTATGAATAGTAGGAATGATATTGACCTTGAGGTTCATACAATGATATTAATGGTATTCACTAAACCTAAATAGCGCACATTTCAACAAAAAAAGTTCCTAGCAACAGCACCAATGATGAGTGACGAGGTACCCCTATGCCCAACCATATAAATCAAAGAGTGTTCACGTGTGATTTGGTTAAATTTTGTGGACTTTATAATTTCCAGTGCACTAGTCTTTAGGGCATTGAACCTTGCCCTAAGGTTATTCATTATCTTCCCAATTACATTTGTGAAGTGCATGGTATGTGATGATCGACGAGGTACCCCTACGCCCAACGATATGAATCACAAAGCATTCACGTGCGATCCAGTCGTATTCCATGGACTTTATCATTTCTGATGCACTAGTCTTCTAGGAAGTGAATCTTGCCTTAAGGTGAATCATTGTCTTCCCAATTACACTTGTGAGATATATTGATATGGTTAAGTGTAATTGAGGCATTTGATTTTTATCATTTTGGTTTTAATGGGTTTGGTGTTCAAATGTAGATAAAATTAATTGGATTAACTAATTTATCTTAACTAATTAACTAGCATTTAACTAGTCCTAACATAAGCATTTAGTTCCACTTTTTGTACACATCTTGAATCCATGTATCCACTATTTGGCAACCAAGCACTATACTACCGGGTGTACCAAGCAATAACACTATTGGGATTACCAAGTGAATACGTGTTATGCTCGAAGTGGTCGTATTTATGTGCTTAATCTATCTTGCTTAATTGCTTCATTAACATAATTACTAGAAACATTTAATAAATAATTGAAAATATTTAATGCATAAATAAAATATTTAATCTATCCAAAGTCCTACAAGGTTTATTAGAAAGCTCATCTTTATTACCACACACACTATTGTGTTCAAGTATAACAATGCTCAAATAAAGATCTATACACTCAATGACTCCTACTACAGGCACTTGGGAGAAAAATTCTAACTCTCAAATAAACAAACTACAAGAGATTTGCTACTAAAAAATCTTGGTTACCATAAATGTAGCCAGTAGGCACATATTTATAGCCAAATACAGACACTACATCGACAAGGCCTCATTGACACATGATACAATGCATCAACAAGGCCTTGTTGATGAGGTCTCATTGACACAATCAACTGAACTATGACTCATCATACCCCCATGATTGAGTGAAAAATTGTTCTCAAGTTCTTTTACCAAATTAAGAAGGTATGGGATTGATTGACTTTTCAAAAAAAAAAAATAGATAGACTTTGACAAAAAATGGAGTGCCCAGCTGTATGGATTAATAGAAAAAATGATGATGTTCAAGACACAAAATTGAACACCTTGACATGACTTTTTAAAACTAGATAACACGTTCCTTGATGGTGTAAAGCTCGGTGGAGAAGATTAGATAGTCCTAGGTAGTGGTGGTTCCTAAGACTCCAAGGAACCTTCATTGGCTTCATGCACGAGTGATGGTTGAGATGGTTGCGACTATCCTGTTGCTGTTGCAACTTTAGGCCAAAGGTAGAAAGCATCCAATAGTGCTTTTATTTTCTCCTCCTTACTTCTAGGATCGTTAATCCTCCATGCGGCTTCTTCAATGTAGGTTAGAATAGGCACATCTCAGGAACATGGAATCGCTGGAAATAACTCCTTTGCATTGATGAACTAGGCAATGAACTATTTGCATTCAATGTCAAACATCATAAATATGTCCTTCAACTCTTAGTAGTCATTCATCCATTTGGCTAGGTTCTCAACAATTGATCGTTGATATGTGAATTATGCTCTAAGAACTTTGAGTTTAGTGTTTGCAATCTCAAGCTTCTACTTGGTTTCTTTATGGTGCTTGAACTTTGCCTCGTATAACAAATATGAGCTAGCCACTTGTTTCTCTAACTTTGACCATGGCCATCTGACAATCAGCATTACCAAGTTTGTATATCAAAAATTGGCCAACTTCATATATTCTATCACTTCTATGATTTGCAACTCCTTTAAGTAGATTTCCACTTTGTTGTAGGTGTCGATTCCATCAACGATGGATTACCAGACTTCTCTTCCTTGTTGACATTTTTGGAGGGCTTCATTTATTTTTTTCCTTTGCCATTTGAATGTGTTTTTTGTTAACTTCCTTTTGCAAGACCACTTGATCTTTATGGTGACTTTTCACTTTTTCAAACTTGAGGGCCTCAGTCATCTAGGTGGCTATTTTGATGGTAGACTTCTAACGCAAGGCATGCACTTTCTCCATTGATAGATTTTGATTCTCTGCAACTAATATCCTTAATTCAATGTTCACCTTGGCAAGATTCTCCTGCTATTGATGAATATATTCTTGCATCTATTCCTTCTAGGCATCACCATTATGCATATAATGATTTTGTGTAGTCAGGGTCTCATTCTCCTGGCGCATCTAAGCCAAGTCCTTCTGAATTAAGTACATTTTTGCTTTACCTATGAATTGGTTAAAGATGATCGTTACTACTTCCTCCTCAACCTTATGGAATCATTCTTAAAGTTGTTTGAAAGCTTCATGTCTGGTTGTTATTAGGTTAAGGATCGTAGGATCAGTAAGTTAGGCATGTAGTTTGGCAACCTCCGTAGCTAAGCATTGATTTTATTCTTGAGTCATTTTGAGTTGCCCCTCCAAAATGATGTACTTTTCCCTTACATTTAGTAACTTCGACTAGGTTGCAATGATGTCTTTTGGAAAATTGAAGATATCCAGAATCAATTATCCAATTCCCATTAGTCGTTCCAGTAATTCTTTATGTTGGGCTATGTTCAAGTTTTCACTAACCATACCTACAAATGTCTATATGTCTTGAAGTGTAGATATGTATGGTATAGACATCGTAGGTGCATAGATGAGAATCGGTTAGTAGCCCTATCCTTGAAAGAAGTGCACAAGTCATTTAGTAAACAACATCGTGACCTTAGAATAAGGAAAGCTAAATTTCAACCTAGAAATAAGATCCTTTGTTGAAACGCCACACATGTCCCTCAAAAGACTATGTTTCAAACATTGTGAGAAGGACCTTATATCATCTATGAAACCTTTCCTTCTGGGACCATGTTAATTTACAAACTTGAGAGCCCAAACAAAAAGCAATTAATCAATATGCAACTAGTAAAGCTTTTCCAAGAGCCCAAGCAAGCTAGTGCCATCAACATCTCATTAAATGGGCAAACATGCTCAATATTTTGGATCTCCTCCTTGCAACTCAATTGTGGGAGAGATGGCCATCCACGTTGATCATATAAGTGGCTCCTCAATTTTTTTACTTTTTTGTTTTACACTTTCTTTGTTTTTATACTTTTTGTTTTACAATTTATTATTTCTCCAAATTTTTGTTTTACAACATCGTTATTATGTTTTATTTTTCTTGAATATTTTATAATTTATTTTATATTTTTCTTTATTTCAACATGAATTTTTCTTATTTTCTAATAAAATTGATTTGTTGCCAATGCTATAATTGTTTGCTAATGATCGTTTATACCTAATGTTCTTGGTTGCTAATGTCTAGTCTCTATTTTTGAATCTTAATGACTGATGACTAAGATAAACTTTCTTTTTCATGGAACAAGCAGTGAGTCCATGTCATCCACCCATCCATTAACTCTATCAATTTTCTTGTCTTAGAAGTATGAGGTCCCTTTTTCATTCATAAAGCCTTAATGAACTTGTGACCTTGGTTGTCTCCAAAATTGAGAAAGATTTAAAAACTTTCAAAAGGATGTGACTTCAAGGGGATTCTTTACTCTTTGTACCTTTTTACTTAAGTGCTTGGATGCTTTTCATGGATTTTTCACCATTTTGTGTTAACTAATAATAGGAAGTTGAATAAGTATTTGCATGGTGTGGTCCCCACATTTATAAATCTTTAATGTTAATAGTTTATTTACTAGTCGATATGGTAGATAAGAGTATATATGCTACCATAGGTACTAGGTTATGCTTTAAATTATTTAGTAATACTAGTATAAAAACACTCCTACCTTTCGGTGAGTCCAAGACACAAGTAGGCACAACAAACATAGAATATGGAGTAGAAATTGATACAGAAGATTTGCCTATCCATACATAATATCTAGATTTGGAAAATACATATGAAATTTACTATAAATATTTGAGGCCTTATAGGACAACTTCAAAACACAAATATCAGGTAAACCTAGGACCTCCAAAACCCATAGATCATGATCCATTAGATCCTCTCCGTAGACCCAAAAGAAAACTATTTCCTTCTTTGCCTTTACAACAACATGTTTCACCCTCAATATCTTCTTCATCTCAGCCTACAACAAAACAAAATATGATAATACAATTACAAACTCAATTGGCTAAAATACAAAAACAATTAGCTCAAGTACAACTAGAACAATCGTTAAATACGATACAACCTAGTAAACTTGATCTAAAAGAAAAACAACCTGTAGAAACAAAATCAGAATCTTCCTCAAACAAAGGATCTCCATCATGAAAACATGCTATACTAGAATAAATAGATTCAGATTATCATTGTACAAAATGTGATGCCTTGATCACAAACATTCATACCCATATGAATGTTAAAAAGGAATTTGAGACACAAGAGAAAAAAGAATATAAAGAAATGAAATTAAAATTGAAAAAATTAGAAGAAGAGCATCCAAGAAAATATGAATTATTACAATAGAAAGTAGGAACAGAAGAAACTATAGATTTTTTGTATCGATTACAAGTAAAGAAAAAAAATTCAACACTTGCAGATGTCATTTGCTTACAAAATTTGACAAATATGACAATAGGAGATTTAGTTTATTTAAATAGAGTACAATTAGACATATTAGAAGGTATGCATAGGGCTACTGTAGATCAAATGGTTATAGTTGGAGAAGTTGATAGAGAGGTATTAACAATTAGACAAGTCTGGGTACCTACGTTAAAACTTCCACCTCCTCCATCACAACCTAGTGCACCATCGTTGGAAATAGAAGAACCAGCTTATTTCCCTACATCACCTCCTACCATTTCAAAAGAAGAGAAAAAATTATATAAGAAAAAAACAAAAACAATTGAAAAAACAAAAGGGAAAAGGACTAACAATTAATGCTAATACAACATAGACAAATGAAAGTGATTCTTCAAGCACTACTTCATCAATATCTACAAATACTAAAGAAGCTATTTTATGAAGTAAAACACAAGAGATAGTACAACAAGGTGAAAATGTTGTATTAACACAAATAAGAAAAGTTGGAGATAAACAACCAAAATTTACAATGAATAATAAAGATTTAAAAGAATGCTAGGATATGATAGATTTAATTCAATCATATCTTGATGTCCAAATACATTTAGAAAAGAAATCAACAAGTAGAGCCATTCTTAATGCTATGTACAATTTCCAAGGAATGTTAAGAAAATGGTGGATCCATATACCTATACACATAACACAAAGAATAATTAATCAACCAACCATAATATTCCTTAATGCTATAATTAAGGAATTTATAGGATATAAGGGAAACGTTGAAGAAGTTTATCTTGAAAAATACTTTAAAGCTAGATTAATTGAGATTCAGGATTTACCTGTTTTCTTAGATAAAATGGAACACTGGTACTACTATGGTAAACTTACACGTGAAGTCCCTGCTAAGGAACATTTATTAGAATGTCTACCACAACCTTTCTGTAACAAATATATGACAGAGTTAAAGAAACAAGGATTACTACTTGCAGAAATGAGTTTTGGTCAAATTAGATAGTTCCTTACAAACACAAATAGAGAATTATGCTACATGTAGCAAGCCCAACATTTAGTTCAAGATTTTAGTAGAAAATTAGGGAAAAATTTATGTTTAGAATTATGTCTAGAAGAGAAATATAATAAAAATAATAAAGGTAAAGAAATATGTACAAATTGTAATAGAAATAAGAATACAACAAGAAAACCTAGACAACAACAAAGGTGGAGACGTTGCCAACCTTTGGTCAAAAAACCTCTTAGAAGATTCCTAGGTTTCTTTCGAAGAAGAAAGCAACATCTAGCAAGAAAGGACACAAATGTTTTATCTATAATGACCACATTTTGCTATTTCTTGTCCTAATAAAAATAAAGATCAAAATAAAATTCATTTTATCCAAAAACATAATATTTCCAAACAATATTATGAATTTTATCTCTTCTTCAAATCAAGAAGGTGATTACAATCCTTGTAATGACCTTTATTATGAGTCTTCTAATGCTTATGATCTTAATGATCCACCTCTCTCACCTTTTTTTCTCCCTTAGGTAGTGGGGATACCCCATATTTTTCTGCTTCAGATGATTCGGACTATGACACATTTTACTGCCATATGAATAGTCTCTGACCATCATCATCTAGATCAAAATCTAAGCCAACTACCCTTCAAGAAGATCAGTTCCATCTAAAACAAAGAGAAAAGGAAATAAAGAGGTTAAAATGTAAATTAGAAGGCATTCATATAGATAATATTGGAAAATATATGTTAGTAGAAAAATAATTAAACAATAAAGAAGAAGAAAGGAGACAATATAAACAATTCCTTAAAGAAAAGGATTGGTATCTTGATAGTCAACTAGAACCATCCCAATCAAAGCAGGTTGAAGATTTAGAAATAATATTGCAAGAGGAATCAAAAAATTTACCTCAACAAGAAGTAAATCTTATCTTTGACAGTGTAAATAGATCCATATGGAGAATAAATCAAATCAAACAATTAAAAAAATTTATTCAATGAGCATCGAGAGAAGTAGAAGAGCTACAAGCTGAAGAAGTTAGTGATCAACATCAACTGTATGAAAATGAAGTAAGAAATATTTCTCCTAATGAGAGCGGTTAGTTTAATAATTAGAGTGGTTATTATTAGGGTGGCTACTCTAATTATTAGAGTGGTTACTCTAATTATTAGAGTGGTAGTTTCTCTAAAATGAGAGTGGTAGTTTCTCTCTAAAATTAGAGGGGTAGTTTCTCTAAAATTAGAGGGGTAGTTTCTCTCTAAAATTAGAGTGGTAGTTTTTCTAATTATTAGAGTAGTTGCTCCCAAGCTTATAAATACAATGCCCAGGCCCACAATAGGGGGTAGAAAAGAAGTAGAGTAGTTAAGAAGAATTCAAAAGAGGAATTCTTTTAGGAGTCAAGTAGTGAAACTCTAGAAAAGTGCCTGCAGCAGCAGGTCTAAGTGTGGATGGATCTTTATTCGAGCATTGTGTACCTAAGCACACCTTGTGTACAGAAATAAAGACAAGCTCTTGGATTCATCCTTGCAACACTTAAGATTTGTTTTCTTACTCATTTCCTTTATTTTCTTTTCTTCTACATTTATTTTATTGTATTATTTTATTTTATTTTATGCACTTTACATTTCTATTATTA
>MNCI01026541.1:219961-324160 GCA_015680685.1 Gnetum montanum
GATCAGATTGTGTGTGAAACGCTTGTATTCGTATGGTTGAGCATAAGGGTACCTCGCCGCTCATTAGCTCCCATTCAAATAAATCAAAATATGCGAAAAATACTCCAAGTACCAATGTGTACATTATGAATTAGTTTACCTCAATTTAAAGTTTATCCTGTAGATGTCTTAATTGATACAGGAGTAGAAGCAACATTGGCATGTAAAGGTATTATTCCTACATACATGTGGAAAGACAAGCCTAAACTAGTTGTTACCTTTGATAAGGTAGACAAATACATAACACAAGAAGCTACAATACCAATACAATCTCCATCAAGTACAATCTTTAATATTATAGTATATGCTATAGATTAGTTAGCTTATGATATGGTATTAGGAGTAGATAATATGAATCAATTTGAGTCCTTAACAATAATAAGAAAATTTGTATTTTTAGAAAATCATCAATACACTAGGTTAAAATAACCAACCATTAGGATTGACTAGAAACCCTATAAACAAGAAAATACTAAATGGGTGATTAACTAGATAAGGACAAAGGAAGATGAATTAGGAACAATAAAGAAAAAATTATTAACTTTGGCTAATGATGATCCAACTTGTTTCCATCACAAGAAACAACATTGGTGTCACATAGAACTTCTAGATAATATAAAGCTAAAAGCCGAAGCATACCACATTGGAATCTCACCTGAGCTCAAAAAGGAATATGATCAAGAAATAGCACAATTACTAGAAAAGGGATTGATTCAGCCAAGCATAAGTATGTTTGCTTGTGTAGCATTTTATGTTAATAAAAGGGCTAAATTAGTAAGAGGAAAGAAAAGATTAGTTATTAATTATAAACCTCTCAATCAAGTTCTTAAACTAGTACAACATCCCATTCCTAGTAAGGATGATTTATTCCAAAGATTAAAAAATACTCATATATATTCAAAATTTGATTTAAAATTATGTTTTTGGTATATCTATATCTATCTCAAGGATAGATGGAAAACTACATTTACTGTTCCCGATGGTCTTTGTGAATGGAATGTTCTACCTTTTGGCATAAAGACAACATCCTCAATCTTCCAAATGACCATGGATAGAATCTTTAATCAATATCCCTTTATCATGGTCTATATTGATGACATCTTAGTAATGTCCAAAAACATTGATCAAAATTTAGATCATTTAATTAAGTTTTATGAAATTGTTGATCAAAATGGTTTGGTTTTATCCTTGTCTAAAAAAAATGTTCATAGGGGTAGATACTATAAATTTCTTAGGTTTACAAATTAGTAATGGGAAAATAACTTTACAAGACCATATTTTTTTTTTGAAATACAAAAATTCCCCAATGAGATTAAAGATAGAACCCAGTTGTAGAGCTTTTTAGGATGTTTAAATTATATCTTTGGATTTTACAAAAATCTCACATATGACCGAAATATGTTAAATAAACAATTGAAGAAAGATGTAGGCTAATGGATAGATCAACATATAGAAGCAATAAAAAGGTTGAAGGAACAATGTACTAAATTACCACAGTTAAAAATGCCTACAACTAGAATACTAATCCTAGAAATGGATGCATCGAACCAATATTGGGGAGCTATATTGAAGGAAGACTTAAATGGTATAGTGTACATATGTAGGTATGCAAGCGGTAAGTTCAATCCTATGGAATAAAACTATCACGGTACTCATAAAGAGTTACTGGCCATTATTTGTGGAATTGAAAAATTTAGGTTATTCTTGCAGGAAAAACACTTTATTATCAAACGTGATTTAAAACATTTTGATAAATACCTAAAAGTTAAAATTTTAAATAAAGTAGCATATACTTGACTCATCTGATGGTCATTATTCTTAGCAAATTTTAACTTTGAATCATAGGATATAGACAGTCAAAAAATGCTTTAGCAGACTTTTTAACTAGAGAATTTTAATATTAATGTTGTGGCATCTTAACTTTATTTATTTTATGTGCAGATATATTGTTGAATGAAGGATGGGAACTTTTTTATAGTAGGAGAATTAGGTCATGTCCACACCATAATTAGTATATGTTCGATATAGAGGAAATGCACATAGAAAGGTTTCATAAATTTGATTGGTCTTTATTTCTTAATATTGTCAATAGAACCTTTAGCAATGCCAATATAGCTATAACTTATATGGTGGTTCCTGAAGATCCAAGGGTTAAATTACCTTTGAAAACATCCATTAAATTAGAAGATTTAAATTTTGATGTTTTATACCCTAATGATGTAAGTAATTGGCCATTGTTTCAATCAACATCTTGTCATGTTTACCATATTAGTTTTAGTTTACCTTTGCCAAACCCACCTTCTAATGATGAGTTTTGGACTTGATGGAATAGATATGGCCATACACTGACACATTTTCCCGTAGGGTTCCCCTCAAATATTTGACAAAGGATCAGATAAAAGGAACATGATGATTTTCTTTATTTTGAGTCATTACAATCATGTGCCTGGCATGCATTCCAAGACAATGATGTTGCTTCATCATACTTTCTAACAACCAACATCAATAAAAGATTAGATTGGAAAAACCCATGGGCCTTTGCTTGGTATCAAGATGTACTTACTACCATGACAACTGGCATCATTGAGCACTACCAATAGAACCAACACTATCCACTAATGTTGGAATTATATCAACTTAATCCCTTGTACCAAGAATACCGAAGACATGGTGGTCATTATGTTGTCTAATATCTCTAGGATAGTCATCATGAACCAAATCATCAAGAATTTGATGCAAACACCATTGACACTGGATCAGATTAATTGAAAAGATTGGCATCTAGCTAGTGCATGTCATAATGGAGTCTCTTTAATTTGTAATTGTCCAAGTGTCTTGTAAACAATGTCATGGTGTGATGTAATGTGATTTCGATAAGAAGAAATCTTATAAGTGGGTGCTGAGTCATAAAGCACTAAGAAGGGTCAAGAGTCCCTTGGCTTTCCTATATAAAGCATCCTTGGCAAACCTAAGAGGCATTAGGAGGAGAAATCTCAAGCTAGCTACGAGAAGCACACTTGAAAGCATTCCCTTCTAAGCATCCCTTAGGTTTTGTATTCTGTAATTCTTGTCTTGTGCAATAAAAGTGTGTTGTTTGACAATTGCAAGTGCAACTCTAAGAAAGCACACTTTTATTGCACAATACAGGAATTACAGAATACAAAACCTAAGGGATGCTTAGAAGGGAATGCTTTCAAGTGCACTTCTTACAACTAGCTTGAGATTTCTCCTCCTAATGCCTCTTGGGTTTGCCAAGAATGCTTTATATAGGAGAGCCAAGGGACTCTTAACCCTTCTTAGTGCTTTATGACTCAACATCCATTTACATGATTCCTTCTTATCGGAATCACTTTACATCACACCATGACATTTTTTACAGGACACTTGGACAATTACGAAATAAAGACACTCCATTATTACATGCACTAGCTTGATGCCAATCTTTTTAATTAATTTGAGCTAGTGTTAGTGGCATCTACATCAAATTCTTGATGATATGGATCATGATGACTATCCTAGAGATATTGAACAAGATAATGATTGCCATGCCTTTGGTATTCTTGGTACAAGGGATTAAGTTGATATAATTCCAACATTAGTGGATAACATTGGTTCTGTTGGCAGTGCTCAATGATGTTAGTTATCATGGCAGTAAGTACATCTTGATACCAAGCAAAGGCCCATGGGTTTTGCCAATCTAATCTTTTACTGATGCTGGTTGTCAAAAAGTATGATGAAGCAGCATCATTATCTTGGGATGCATGCCAGAAACATGATTGTAATGATCCAAAATAAAGAAAATCACCATGTTCCTTTGATCTACTCCTTTGTTGAAGATTTGAGGGGAATCTTGCAAGAAAATGTGTTGGTGTATGGCTATATATATTCCACCAAGTCCAAAATTCGTCATTGGAAGGTGGAGTTGGCAAAGGTAAACTAAAACTGATATGGTAAACATGATAAGGTGCTGATTGAAATAATGGCCAATTACTTACATCATTAGGGTATAAAACATCAAAATTTTAAATCTTCTAATTTAATGGATGTTTTTAGAGGTAATTTGACCCTTAGATCTTCGGGAACCACCATATAAGTTATAGCTATATTGGCATTGCTAAAGGTTCTATTAACAATATTAAGAAATAAAGACCAATCAAATTCTTGAAGCCTTTCTATGTGCATTTCCTCTATATTGGACATATAATGATTATGGTATGTACATGACTTAATTCTTCTACTATAACAAAGTTCCCATCCTTCATTCAACAATATATCTGCACATAAAATAAACAAAGTTAAAATGCCACAATGTTAATATTCAAATTCCCTAGTTAAAAAGTTTGCTAAAGCATTTTTTCGACTGTCTATATACTGTGATTCAAAGTTAAAATTTGCTAAGAATAATGACCATCAAATGAGTTGTGTATATGCTACTTTATTTAAATTTTTAACTTACAAGTATTTATCAAAATTTTTTAAATCACTTCTAATAATAAAGTATTTTTCTTGCAAGAATAACCTAAATTTTTCAATTCCACAGATAATGGCCAATAACTCTTTATGAGTACTGTGATAGTTTTGTTCCATAGGATTGAACTTACTACTTGCATACCTACATATGTACACTATACCATTTAAGTCTTCCTTCAATACAGCTCCTTAATATTGGTCCAATGCATCCGTTTCTAGGATCAGTATTTCAGTTGTAGGCATTTTTAACTATGGTAATTTAGTACATTATTACTTCAACATGTTTACTACTTCTGTATGTTGATCTATCCATTAACCTACATCTTTCTTCAATTGTTCATTTTATTTTAGTCATATGCGAGATTTTTGTAAAATTCAGAGATATAATTTAAACATCCTAAAAATCTTTGCAACTGGGTTTTATCTTTAATCTCATTGGGGAGTTTTTATATTTCAAGAAGAATATGGTCTTGTAAAGTTATTTTCCCATTACTAATTTGCAAACCTAAGAAATTTATAGTATCTACCCCTATAAACATTTTCTTTTTAGATAAGGATAAAACCAAACCATTTTGATCAACAATTTCTTAAAACTTGTCTAATTGTTCTAAATGTTGATCAATGTTTTTAGACATTAACATGATAAAGGGATATTAATTAAAGATTATATCCATGATCATCTGGAAGATTGAGGGTCCTATGTTTATGTCAAAAGGTAGAACTCATAAAGACCACCGGGAACGATAAATGTAGTTTTCCATCTATCCTCGAGATAGATCTGGATTTTCCAAAAACCCAATTTTAAATCAAATTTTGAATATATATGAGTATTTTTTAATCTTTGGAATAAATCATCCTAACTAGAAATGGGATGTTGTACTGGTTTAAGGACTTCATTGAGAGATTTATAATTAACAACTAATCTTTTCTTTCCTCTTACTAATTTAGCCCTTTTATTAACATAAAATGTTGCACAAGTAAACATACTTATGCTTGGCTAAATCAATCCCTTTTCTAGTAATTATGTGATTTCTTGATCACATGCCTTTTTAAGTTCAGGTGACATTCCAATGTGGTGTGCTTTGGCTTTTAGCTTGATATTATCCAGAAGTTCTATGTGACATCAATGTTGCTTCTTGTGATGGAAACAAGTTGGATCATCACTAGCCAAAGTTAATAATTTTTTCTTTATTGTTCCTAATTCATCTTCCTTTGTCCTTATCTAGTTAATCATCCATTTAATATTTTCTTGTTTATAGGGTTTCCAATCAAACCTAATGATTGGTTGTTTTAACCTAGTGTATTGATGATTTCCTAAAAACACAAAGTTTTTTGTTATTGTTAAGGAATCAAATTGATTCATATAATCTACTCCTAATACCATATCATAAGCTAACTAATCTATAGCATATACTATAATATTAAAGATCGTACCTGATGGAGATCGTATTGGTATTGTAGCTTCTTGCGTTATGTATTTGCCGACCTTATCAAAGGTAACAACTAGTTTAGGCTTGTCTTTCCACATGTACGCAAGAATAATACCTTTACGTGCCAATGTTGTTTTTGCTCCTATATTAATTAAGACAACTACAAGGTATACTTTAAATTGGGGTAAACTAATCCATAATGTACACATTGGTACTTGGAGTATTTTTTGCATATTTTGATTTATTTGAATGGAAGCAATCTTTCTTAATTAATTTTCATACAATTGATGTTGATCACTGACTTCTTTAGCTTGTAGCTCTTGTACTTCTCTCGGTGCCCATTGAATAAATTATTTTAATTGTTTGATGTGATTTGCTCTCCATATGGATTTGTTTACGCTGTCAAAGATAGGATTTACTTTTTGTTGAGATAAATCTTTTAATTCCTCTTGAAATATTACTTCTAAATCTTCAACTTGCTTGAATTTGGATGATTCTGGTTGACTATTAAGATACCAATCCTTTTCTTTAAGGAATTGTTTATACTATCTTCTTTCTTCATTTTTATTGTTTAATTATTTTTCTAATAACATATATTTGCTAATATTATCTACAAGGATGACTTTTAATTTACCTTTTAACCTCTTTATTTCCTTTTCTATTTGTTTTAAGTGGAATTGGTCTTCTTGAAGGATAGTTGGCTTAGATTCTGATCTAGATGATGATGGTCAGAGACTATTCATATGGTAGTAAAATGTGTCATAGTCCGAATCATTTGAAGCAGAAAAATATGGGGTATCCCCACTACCTGAGGGAGAAAAGAAGGTGAGAGAGGTGGATCATTAAGATCATAAGCATCAGAAGACTCATAATAAAGGTCATTAATGTGAATCTATTTATTCTAGTACAACATGTCTGCATGATGGATCTCCTTTGTTTGAGGAAGTTTCTGATTTTGTTTCTACAAGTTGTTTTTCTTTTAGATCAGGTTTACTAGGTTGTATCGTATTTAATGATTGTTCTAGTTGTAACTAAGCTAATTATTTTTGTATTTCAACCAACTGGGTTTGTAATTGTATTATCATATTTTATTTTGTTGTAGGCTAAGATGAAGAAGATACTGAGGGTGAAACATGTTGTTGTGAAGGCAAAGAAGGAAATAGTTTTCTTTTAGGTCTGTGGAGAGGATCTAATGGATCATGATCTATGAATTTTAGAGGTCTTAGGTTTACCTGATATTTGTGTTTTGAAGCTATCCTATAAGGCCTCAAATATTCATAGTAAATGTCATATGTATTTGCCAAATTTGGATATTGTGTATGAATCGTCAAATCTCCTGTATCAATTTCTACTCCATATTCTATATTTGTTATACCTACTTGTGTCTTGGACTCACTGAAAGGTAGGAGCATTTGTATACTAGTATTACTAAATAATTTAAAGCATAACCTAGTACCTATGGTAGCATATATACTCTTATCTACCATATCGACTAGTAAATAAACTATTACCATTAAAGATTTATAAATGTGGGGATCATGCAAGGACAATGTAAAATTAGGGAGAGTCACTATTAATGCATCAGTTTCTAGTGTTCCTTTTGCCTGAGTAATTATAATATCCTCAAATTTCTTAAATCTTTTATTGATTAAGGTGATCCAGTAAGGAGCACTTAAACAATAATTAAAATGTGGATGTATATGAATCAAAATTTTAGCTAGATGAATATAGTTATAGCCTTGTTTAATGCATTCTCTAGTTTCTACTTGCAAGAAAAATGTTAAGGCAACTGGTCTTAGGCTTGTTCCTAAAATTTCTAAGTCACATTCAAAAAGATAAAGCTCTTTAAAAGACACCATAAATAATAAACTAGCCTTTGCATAGATTTTATGATGTTTAATGGAACTGTACCATTTTTAGTACTATAAAATTCTAAAATTTGGTGAAAATATGACGAACCTATAACATTTGATGGGTTTGCCATGGATTTTAGAAACTTGTGATCTCTGCTACCTCTCCACTGTGCAACTTACACATGCATGTCCTTCAGCTTCCTCTGCATGACTTACATTATTCAATGATTTACATGATCAAACTCATTCCAAGATAAGAGTCGCAAGATCAATGTTCTAGCATATTCAAAATTCTCATAGAATTCTCCACTTAGAATCCTTTCATTTCTTAAAATGATACAAGCACCTCAGCTTAAAACATCATTTTTTGGCTCCCCATAAATACATAAAATTCATTTTAAAAAAATAAAAAACAAAAATGATGCAAATTCAAAGCACATCCCTTAGACAAAATAAATGGGCTACAAGTACTGGTTATGGGACTAGAGAGATATGTTACCCATGTCTAAAGGTCCCCTCTAACTAAGGCCCTATCGCACTTCCTACTTCTCTTTTCTTCTCAAATAAGTAATGGTGTTTGATTTGTGGGAGCATTCTTGTGTCTCAAAGAGGTGGACTAGTCTTAGGGTTGTGATGTGAAGTCACTGAAAGTGGTTGGTTTTGGTCTAGATTGAGGATGGATTTTATCGGGTCATCTAACCACATAATCCACAAAGGAACTTTATGTAACCATAATTTGAAACTCCATTTCACTTTCTCTCTCTTCTATCAGTGCTTTCCATTTTTCACCTCACTGTTGGTTTTCATGCCTTGCTCAATGTCTTAGTTTGACATATTGAAATTCTTAAGTAGATTCTTTCAAATTTGGTCCTTAACTTTTCATAACCATTAAATAACTATGAGGCCCACGAACACCTTGGGTTGAGGTTATGCAAGGGAAAAAAGGACATGAGCCTACTATTGGGGTGGATCCACTTAGATAGCTCTTGGTTTGGGCTAGTTAAGTTCCTTATTCTTAGGCATTTTTACAATCAAATCATCTGCATTCCCCATCAGTTGCATCCAACTATGCACTCCTTAAGGCATTTCTCCCATAAAATTGCATTCTCCTATCAATTCCTCTATTTTTGAAAACTATCAAATCCTCTTCATGCATTTCATCATGTTCTTAGCTTCATGGGCTTTCAAAAGACTTCAATTTCATGTAAAAACTCCTTGTATTTCTTGAATTTTTAAAAAGTTAATGGTGGTTAAAAGATGCATTGACGCAACCCCATATATGCTAACCTTTGCATCGACACAACCAAGTTGATGCAACCTCATCAATGCATGGTAAAAATACTATAAATAGGATGCAATAATTAACAACTTTTGCCATTGTGCTTCAAATAAGAGGGGAGTTTTTGCGATTTTTCAAAGCCCCAAACCTTCCAAAGGCCATATCTTTCACACTACTTATCTAATTTCAATCATTTTTCATTCCTCTAGCTACTAGTGGTATGCTCTACATTGTGGGGACCACAAACCTTAGGTTTTTTATATAAAATTTTTTGAACTTTTTCTAACTTCTCCATGGGTTCAATGAATAAAATAATATTAAATCATCAACCTATGGAAGTTAAACCCTTCCAACAAACTTCAATAACCTAAAATTAATTAAAGTAATATTAAAATAATATTAAAAGATTAATCTACCCTAACCACACCTTAGCCAAGTGTAACTATCCCAAACGAGATAAGGTACTTAATGTTATGAGTTACACACTATATGCTAATCCTTAATTGTGTTGTCGTCATAGATGGCACTAAGACCAAAGCATGGAATACAAGTAGGACCATCTCAATCTAGGGATAAGTAGCTTGAAACTAGAAGGGGCCAATAAGAACAACCACAAGAGTAGGAAGATGAAACTCATGCCACTGGACCTCTTTGTGAGAACCCAAAATTGGAATCTATTCGTCAGATTCTAGAAGAGGTAGAAACAAAGTAGTCTCACTAGGATGATGCATCAAGTCTTATGCCTAGACTTGAAGTAACCTTGACTCATGCCTGCCTTGATCAAATCAAGCTTAGGGATGTTTAATGTTTGGTTCTAAAAGAATTAAACTTTGGGACGTTCCTAGAGTTTTCTTTAGAGGAAGTTAAAGTTGAATTGCAGACCTCTCCCATGTGGCCAATCATCATTTCTAGTGGGAAGTGGTGCATGGAAGAGACCTACCACTTCTAGAACAACTAGTAGCCAAGTACCATAGTTAGAATCAAGAACATTCTTGTGTCTTGCTTGGTTGAATTAATTGCACATACTCTTGGCTTACTTGATACTGGAACTAGATTGGTAGAGATCTCAACTTAGGAAGACCTTGAGGTAAAGAAGGAGTGGACCTAGTGATGCTATGGAGTGAACTGCAAGGAGTATGATGCGTTCACTATGTCGAAATGCATGTATTCCAAGATAGTAGCCCATGAACTGAATCCAATGGTGAGGCCTAGTAAGGTGATTTCCTTTTCCACCCATGCATGTGCTACTCTAAGTGGAAAATTTCCCATCAATCTTTCATGGCGAATCTATCTAAAGATAGAGAAGTGGTTCAAAGAGAATGAACATGGAAGGAAGGCCCTACCCTTTGCCTACCTCATAAAAAAATTGTGTAAAAGGGTAGGAATAGTTCACTACGTCAATGATGCAATCAAGCATGATCCTTCTACCTCTTGGGTAGAAATGATAAAAGACAAGACCCTAACACAACCAAGGAAGAGGAGCAGCAACCACCACCCCCACCATCCACTCATAAAACAACATCAAAATCCTATGCTACCCTTGAATGAATGCATGAGATCCACGAGTAGCCCTTGTGCTAGTAGGAGTAATGAGCAGGAATGAGTGGTGGTGATCCATCTGTGTACCGCCAAGTGATGAGTCATCTCAATGAAGTGGCTCAAACCATCAAATAGATGGAGGGAGGTGGACCAATTTTCTCAACCCAAAGAATGCAGCTACTTACAAGATCGAATCTTAGCGCCTAAGAGGTAACGATATCTCTCTCACAATAGTAGCAGTTCCCAAAAATATTTGGGAATGCCGCTACTTTCTTAGTGCATTTAGAGGAGGGCAAGGAGAAAACTATGTTGGTGATGCAACACCATGGCTAGGAGACAATAGTAGAGATGGTTACTAATAGAATTTTTGAGGCATTGAATGCACTTGTAGTATCTATACTAGACGTTTCTACACTTAGAGATGTGTAGATGTCCATAGGGATAGTTAGCTGTAGATTGAGCATATCCCAACATGAGGAGTTGCTGGATCGACTAGTGGGAACTAGACAACCAATTCTGGATGTCTTTGACCTTCCAGATACAATCATTGCAACCTAGTCGGAGCTATTAGAAGCAAGGGGCAAATGCATTATCATGAAGGGACAACTCAAAATAGCCAGAGATCAAAACCAACGCTTGGCTGTAAAGGTTGCTAAACTAAGATCCCACCTTGCTAATCATGCATTTCTCAACCTTGTACTGAACTATGATGAATCTTTTCAACAACTTTAGGACAAGTTCAAGAAGCTTGAGGATGTAAAGAAGATGGTGGTCTTTGAGCACTCCTTGGCCAATGCCACCATGCATAATATCTAAAAGGTCTTAGACTAGACTCGCTAGGAAAACATAACTTTGATTGCAAAAAATCATTGCTTGAGGAATGTTGATGTGAAAATGTAGAAAATGCAATATTTCATCCATTAACAATAGGAGCAGCTAGCCAGAGTGAACAATATACTAAGGAGATTAACAATTGAAAATAGAAATCTCTCCATGGAGGAAGTTCGAGCTCTTCGTCAATAATTTGCAATAAAGGTAGCCTCTTGGAAAAATGAGGCTCTTAAGTTTGAGAGAGTCAAAAATCACTATAGAGATCAGGTTGATCTACAAAAAGAAATCAATGAGAAACATATTCAAATGGTGAAGGCAAAAGTTAATGTGTCTCTCCAATAGCTCATGGAAGGAGGTGATGTTTGGCAGCCTATCTTTAATGGGCTTAATGACTACAACAAGGTGAAGATCCACATGAAGGAGCTTTAGATCAAGGAGATGATGGAGTACATTGAGCTTGCCAATCTCCATTATGCATATTTGGTGATGTTGAATGCTAGATAGTCATAGTTTGAATTGGAGAAACAAGTGGCCAATTCGTACTTGTTGTATGAAGCAGAGTTCAAGCATCACAAAGACACCAAGCAAAAGCTTGAGGTGGAAAATGCAGAACTCGATGTTCTTAGGTAGCGCTTCACCGATTAATGGTCTACAGTTGAGAACTTGACTAGGAGATGAGTGACTACCAGGAGCTACAAAATGTAGTAAAGGGATTCGATGCTGAACATAAATCTTTCACTACATAGTTCATCAATGTGAAGGAGCTATTCCCACCAATGCCCTATCCTTGGGATGTTCCCACACTGGCCCACATTTGCAATGCAGTGTGAACTATGAACAATCCTAGGAGTAAGGAGGAGAAGATGAAGGCACTACTGGATGCCTTTTATCTTCTACTAGAAGTTGTAGCTTCCACAGGTCAACCACAGCCGCCTTAGCCATCATGTGCACTCGAAGCAGGAGAAGGTCCTTTAGAGCCTTAGGAACCTCCACCACCTGGGACCATTTGAACTTCTTCCTCATCTTCACGTAGTCAGAGGAATTTTATTTGTTAATTTTGTCTTGATGTTCAATTTTTTTGTCCCAAACACCAACATTTTGTAATGATTGTAAATTCGTACACTTGAGAATTTAGTATTTGTTTGTGTTTGTGTATGTCACTTAGAAGGCTATAAGTCCACAAAATTCAACTAGATTGCCTGTGAATGCTTAATGATTCATATGGTTGAGCATAGGGTCTACTCACTACTCATCAGACTCTATTATTTGATATAAATTATGGAGGCAAATGTAGAATACTAATATTCCTAGAGAACTTCTATTTGCTATTTAGAAGTTGTATAGTTCAATACAAAGTATGTTCTTAAATAATAACAAATAAAGAAAATTTATTCTAAATAATAATATTAGGTTGAAGCAAGGATGTCCACTTTCACCTACTTTGTTTAACATCTACATTAACAAATTAAAACAATGAATATCCTCTATTGCATTGAACTCTATTAAAGTTTGAAATTTTCTTGTGAATATTTTAATGTTTGTTGATGATGTAGTTCTTATAGTAAAAACTAAAGTTCAAATAAAGTTTGTGCTTCAAATTTTAGATGATTTTCATAGTATCTCTGGGATGAAAGTAAATATTAACAAACTCATAATGATGGTTTATGGCATAAATTTCTTTTGCAAATAAATTTTTATATTGGATCAGAGAAAATTGAAATTGTCTCCTCATATAAGTATTTAGATATCTCAATTTCAAATGGATATTCTTGGTAAGATTGTATTGCTTAGAGGGTTTCAAATAGTATGCATACTTTATATTTAGTTCATGGTAAATGTGCAATAGAACAGATTTGGGCATGAGAGCTTGGCAAGAAAATGTATAATCAACTTGTTCAACTAGTTCTATTATATAGTTATGAAACTTGGAAACAAAATTTACTTGTAGCGTAATGGAAACATTTGGAATATGTTCAAAATTTATTTTTATTACAGGAACTTTAGGTAAAGGCTCAAACTCCATTTTATGTTTTATTAGTAGAAGTGGATATGCTACCTATTAAAATTGTAGCTCTTAAAAAAATTCTACAATTTTATAAAAAGATGTTTACTAGGGCTGGGATCTACCTATTCACAAAAGTTTATAACATCACTTAGAAAAAAGATGGTTCAATGATGAGAAAAAATGGCTTCAAAAATGGAATATTGAAGATCAAGATTTAAATTTTAGCTTTAAGGATTTGAAAAAAAGGATAAGATAGGAGGCATTGAAGCACATGTGGGAACAACTATATGGTAAAAGGTAATTTAATTTGTAGGATTCGATGAGGATCCTTAACAAACATATTTATTTATTTATCTACTCCTATTTCTAAATAAACTAATGAGGCAATCATACATAGTCGTGCGAGATTTCACTATCTATTAATTAAAACAAGGAGATGAATTAATCTTCAAAGAGAATTACACATCTATAGATTTTGAATACTAGAAGTAGTGGAAAATGAACATATCTTCTAAATTGTCCTTTCTTTAATGCTTTTAGGTAAAACTTTGCCACATTTATAACGCTAGGTCGCATACTTGATTTTACTAGGTAGCACTAAGTTATAAACTTCTATATGAAAAAAAATTTCCACATTTGTTTGAGTTGAGGCATTAATTTTGGGTCATTTTTTTTGTTGAGACATTTCAGACCTAAGCTTGGTGACATGTTCCAAGTATAGATAATACAATTGAATATTTTCTTTAGGGGAAGGGACCTACAAAAACCTTGAAATCTATTTAAAATAAAAGAAAAAAGAAAAAAGGTTACATTAAAAACATCGTACAAACAAAAAACAATGAGGCGTTAGTTCACAATTATTACATTTCCTCCATTGCTGCCTTAAAAAGTTGTAGAAGACGGGTCTTCCCTGCAAATCTAGCAATTGATCAAGGCAAAGCCGTGCGCACGAATACAGCATCTTTATGTAGTGAAGATAAAGCGTAAACCAAAATCTCTTCGACCACATTGGGATCCCTTTCAACGACCGAACTGACCTACCAATCCAGCAAACATAATCATTTAACGAAACATTCTGCATATCCTACCACAGAATCCAGAGTCCTCTTCGCTGTTTTACAAGAGATGGAGGATTGCTAATGATTTCGTGACCTAAATGTCAACCAGGCTTGGTGGAGCAGAGCTGAACCGCCACAATTTGTTAGAAAAAGTGGAGTAATTCACGGGCACAGACATTCTTACCTAATTTGTACAGTCAAAGATGCATGTGTTGGTTTTGAAATGCACAGATTTGGCGGTGGTTGTTGGCTCTGCAATCTAAAACAAACCCATAACCAAAAAGGCCATGCCGACACAAAAGTCGGAAAAAGTAAAAAGAGGACTCCACCCCACGCATAAAAGCCTGTTGTGATACCAGAGAGCAAGTGTATGCACCCACAAACAGAGCATAAGTTAGGTGCCATGGAATAAATCATGTGCGGATCACCTACCGTCATGCAAATTCAAAAATTAGGTGAAATATCTGAGCATTTGCATGAATTATGGTGGTTGAAATAGAATTGGAAATTTCAAATCTTGTCAGGTAACAAGAACTATAAAATGAAATGGTGAGCAGAGAGGATGAATCATATTGGTTGAAGGAGTGTATTCTTAATTGGTAGAATGGAGAGGAGGGGCAAGAAAATGTGTGTTGCTGCTGCTGTTGCAGTGATGTTGTTGATGCTTGTGGGTAGCAGCCATGGATTTAGGTGGAGGCCCAGGAAGCCATGCATGAATCTTGTTCTGTTCTTCCATGATGTGCTCTATGATGGCAACAACGGCCACAATGCCACCTCCACACTTGTTGGAGCCCCTCATGGAGCCAATACGACCAGGCTCACAGGCAAGGATAACCATTTTGGGGATCTTGCAGTGTTTGATGATCCCATCACTCTGGATAACAACTTCCACTCACCTCCTGTGGGCAGAGCTCAGGGATTCTATTTCTATGACATGAAGAACACTTTCAGTTCCTGGCTTGGCTTCTCTTTTGTGCTGAATCATACTGACTACAAGGGGACCCTCACATTTGGCGGAGCAGACCCCATTTTGACAAAGTACAGAGACATTTCTGTTTTGGGTGGGACTGGGGACTTTGCCATGGCCAGAGGCATTGCCACCATCAACACTGATGCATATGAAGGAGATGTGTACTTCAGACTCAGAGTAAACATTACTCTGTATGAATGCTACTGAGTTCTGTTTTTAAATTCTGTCTGTGTCATGTCCTTGTTTCTCAGTTCCTCTCAGTCTTCCCAATAACATATCACTGGAGTGGACTGGTTCTCTATGTTGTCATGTTCCAGTCTACCAAGCAAATAATTCTGGGTCTATGTCTGATATTTAGAATGCGTCTGATTTTAGGAAACATCTTGTTCAGTACAGAAAAATGCACTTGGTCAAGGGATTTTTTAGGTCATTGCTTCTGGGTTATTTTCAGCTTTGTTAACGAAGTTTGCATGACATTATGACAGCCATCCATCAAAGGTTTCGTTGCATTTACTTACTTGACAGTTTCTGTTTGTAAGCTACGTGAACTGCCGTCAGTATTGTCCAGTCAACACTAGCAGACGTGAAACACTTTAATACTAATAAATTAATTTATTAGTGGAATTAGCGATTGTGTTCGCGCAAGTTTGATTCGTCCGGCAATAATTGGTTTCGTGATTTAATGTCTGTTTGGTGACTACCGACGAGCGCTAAAAGACAAGCAGAGGCCCATCACCTATACCAGTCATGATTTTTGATGCAGAGGCACGGTTTTTGATGCGCAATAATAAAGCATAATACTGGAACCTCACACACATACCTCCCAGATATTGTGGAAAGGATCTTATGAAACTTTTTTTTGCTGGGGCCATGATAATCTACAAACCTAAGAGTCTAGACAAGAAATAGTTAGTCAGTCAACATACAATAAGTCAAACCTTTCCACGAGTATAAGCTAGCTAATACAACAAATGCCTCATTGGATAGACAACCATAGTTAATATTTTGGATTTCCTTTTTTCAACTTAGTTGTTGGGGAGATAACTATCTGTGCTAACTATATAAGTGGCTCCTTAGTTTTTCATCTTTTTGTTTTACACCTTATTACTTTTATGACTTTTTGTTTTGCACATTTTTTGTTTTACACCTTTTTGTTTTCTACATTATTAATTTTTAAAAAATTTTGTTTTACAACATCGTTAGTGCATTTGCTATTTCTTGAATATTTTACACTTTCTTTTATACTTTATTTTATTTTGGTGTCATTTTGTAACTTTTTGTTAATAAGTGTCAGGCACAGTGGTAATTTGTTGGTTGATAGTGGTATGTACTATTTAGTTATTTGATTGTTGGTGTCTGGATTCTAGATTTGAATTTTATTACCGATAATTAGGACATGGTTTCCTTAAATGCAACAAGCAATGAGTCCACAACATTCATCCACCCACAAACTTTATGGTTTTCCTTGTTCTAAAAATGTGTAGTCCCTTTTTTATTAATAAAACTATTAATGAATTTGTGACTTTGGTAGTTTTAAGATTTGGAAAGGATTCAAAAGTTTGAACAGGGTGTGACTTCAAGGGGATTTGGTATTCTTTATGCCTTTCTGCTTACTTGGATGCATGTGTGTTTTTATGGATTTCTTACCATTCCATGTCGACCAATAAAAGGAAGTTGAATAAGTTTTTTCATGGTGTGGTTATCATCATCATAAAAAAATAAAAAAACAATAAAAATGATGAGAATTCAAAGCACATCCCTTAAACAAAATAAACGGGCTACAAGCATTGGTTATGGAACTAGAAAGACATGTTACCCATGCCTGCAGGTCCCCTCTAACTAAGGCCCTTCCTCACTTCCTACTTCTCTTTTCTTCTCTAATAAAGAATGGTGGTTGTTCTGTGGAAACACTCTTGTATCTTAGGGCATGGAGTAGTTTTAGAATGATGATGCAAAGTCATTGAACATGGTTGGTTTTGGTCTAGACTAAGGCCCTTAGTTAATGGATTTTATTAGGTCCTTTAATTACAAAATCCACAAGGGACTTCATGTGACCTTAATCAGGAACTCCATTCCACTCTCTCTCATCTATCTTTGCTTTCCATGTCTCATCTCACTATCGGTTTCATGTTCTTATTCAATGTCCTAGTTTGGTATGTCGAAATTCTTAGGTAGTTTCTTTCAGGTTTTGTATTTAACTTTCTATACCCATTAATCATCCATGGAGCCCATGGACTCGGTTTGAAGTTATGCAAGGGTAATAAAAGGCTTGTGCCTACATTGGGAAGGATCCATTTACATACCTTTTGGTTAGGTTAGTTAAGTTCTTTACCCTTAGACTTCCTTACAATCAAATCCTTTTATTTGCCTCATTAATGACATCCAATTATGTGCATCTTCACAATGTTTTTTAGTGAAATCTTTTATCATTATTATTGTGAATTCTTAAACCCTCTTCAAGCATTTCATCTAGTTTGAACTTTTTTGAATTTAATAATGGACCACATATTTATTTTTTCCTACTTATCAATCTCCCCACTAACACTATTAACTAAATAAAACCACCATAATCACAACTTGGCCAAGTGTAATCATCAACGAGACAAAGTACTTCAAAGCTATATGAGACACATTGCATACTAATTCATGATTTTGTTGTGATTGCAATGGGAAGCATGGACTAGAAGCAGGATTCTCTTCACTAAGGATGATGTGGAAATGCCATGTGAGGAGGACCCCTCCTAATCATTGAATCTTCTCCTTCACTCTTTTGCTATCAAGAGGAGTTGGATGTTAATTTTGTCCATGGTGTTCATTGCTCTTATCATGAATATCCAATTTTGTAAAAGCTTGTAATTTTTACACCCTAGCATTCAAAGTCTATTTGTTCCATCTCAGTCAGTTTGTATGTCAGTCAATAATCCCATATCTACCCAATATTTTATAAAGAACTTGTTTCACCTCTTCTTCACTCTAGGATGAGTTTTCATTCAATTATGCGGGTATGATGAATCATGTTTTGATTTTCTTTAATATCAAATACTTGATATTGGAGCCCAAGATACAATGTCGAATATTCGATATCATGGGGTATATGTTGGCCTATAAATGTAGCGCTTGGGCTCACAATTTTCATATAGTTTTTCATTAGTTTTTGTATAGAGTAACAAAGTTCTTGTAGTTTAGTCATTTCAAAGTTAGAATATTTCTAAGTGCTTGTAGCAGAATTCTAAGTGTGTATAGATCTTTATTCGAGCATTGATGTACCTAAGCACAATAGTGTGATGGGAATAAAGATGAGCCCTTTTGATAATCCTTGCAACACTAAGAGTAGATTAATGTTTCCTTTAATGCATTTATTATTCATGCACTTTACTTTAATAGATTTTCATTAAGTAATTAATTTCCAGTTGTTAGTGAACATAATCACAACCACTTCAAGCATACATGTAGCACTTAGTAACCTAAAAACACTTAACATTTGGTAACCCAATAGTGCTACATGCATTTAGGATGTGTTCAGGGAGCAGGAACAAGTACTTGTGTTAAGCTAGCTAGGTAGTAGGTTAATTAGATATTACATTCGTCCATCTTTCATTCTTGTTATGGACAATTAAATTTATGAAATACAAAATGATAAAAATCATATATCTCAGTTGCACTTAACCATATACTTGTACTTCATGACTGGAATTGAGAAGACAATGATTATTTTGATTAGATTTCATGTCTTAAAACTAGTGTACTTAAGAACTTAAGGTCTGCAAAATTCAATTGGATCGCACATGAACACTTGTGATTCATATGGTTGGGCATAGGGTTACCTCTCCTCTCATTAGATGAAATTAGTTGTGGCATCTAGATTATTATGTCTTGATTGCAGTTCACTATCTTCCCACTTAGACTAATGGTAGCATTGTTTTGAATGGTTTAGTCTAAAGTGAGGCATATGATCATTGATGTTATTGCAACCTTATGCAACTCTTAATGATAATAGAGAAATTAATTATTTAATCTAATTAATAATAGAAAGTAAAGTCTAAACTAGCCTACATGCAATGAGTATTCATTCCTAACCTTTGGTACATGCCTTGGACTTTGTGAAACTATCACTAGGATTACCAAGTGTACTGTCACTGGGTGTACCAAATGATAACACTATTGGGTTACCAAGCAATTATACTTAAGCACTTGTGATTAGTTATACTCATTCTACTTAATAATAGAAACAATAAAGAGTAATAAATGGTAAACATTAACTAAGGAAAATACTAAGCATTTAAGTAATTAAAAATAATAAAGGGTAGTGGATGCTACAATGATGGAAGTAATCTCGATCTTTATTGTTGAACATGTAACATGTCTAAGTACATCACATTTGAATAAGGATGTTGTATAATCACTTAACATCACACTGTGGGCATGCACTAGAAATAAATTAACTCCTATCTACTCCCTTCTCTATGTCTAAATCTATATCCAAATCATGCACTCGAGTGTTGTATTTATAGGCTAGCATGGATGAGGTAATATTAAATTCTTGACATTAGAGGTTGTGCACCAATATCATATACTTGATAACATAGCTCCAATATTTGATATCCAATATCAGAACCCTACCAAAACATGACTCATCATACCCCCATGATTGAATCAAAACTTGTCCTTGAGTTAAAAAAATGAGGAACAAGTTCTTTACAAAATATTGGGAAGGTATGAGATTATTGACTAGCTCTAAAAGATAGACAACTAACTATTACATGTTGTAGTGGTGTTTTATAAAAAATGGATATGACATGACAAAACAACAAAATTATGAAAGTTATGTAGTTCCCAAAGGTGGTGGCTCTTCCATTGGCTACTTTCCTTTGTTGTTAAACTTCTAAAATTTGTAATAATTTAGGACTGCCTACAACTTCTCCTTCTCTATTCTTGGGTCATGCATTATTTAGGCTAATGATCCAATGTGTGCTAGAGTTGGTACATCCCACAGACATGGTAGCTATGGAAGCATCTAAGTGGCTTTCACATATCATGGTGTGAATTGTTTCCATTCCCCCTCAAAATCCCTAGCCTTTTCTCTCAATTCATGATAATTAGTTAGTCTCTTGGCTATGTTTGAAGCTACATCCCCATGGTAGTGATCCTTAATTATTTCTAGTTCCAAGTTTACCACATGAAGTTTCTATAGAACATATTTTCTATTTGCAAACTCCTTCTCTTATAAAGCATAAGTGCTTGCTACTTACTATTCTAGTTCATTTCTAGGCCAATCTACTATTAATATGGCTAGGTTAGCATAATGAAGATTAGCTAACACCATGTACTCCTTCAAATATTCAATCTATAAATGCTTGTTTTTCACTTCTACTTAGTGGACCAGAGCATAGCTATCTAGGATGGGATGCTAGTTAAGATTTTTCACTAAGATAGAACCAATGTAAGCCTTTTCCATATATATTTCTTTCTCATTGATTTGCTTGTACATGCTAATCTAGTACTGAAAGTGCTCTTTTAGCTTCTCATGTTTTTTGGTCTTATTTTATCATGTGCTTATCACAATTGCAAACTTTTGATGTATAGCACATACCTCTTCCATTGAGAGGGTTCAGTATTCTCTAGTCAATCTACTTATGTCCTAGTTAACCATCCCTCAACTAATAGATGCTTTCTTCCAAGATGTTTTCCTGCTTCTCGATAATGATCAACCTTGTGTTGCCAATAGTAGGCTTCTTATTTTCCTCCTAAGCAATGGTCAGTGCCTTCACATGAGCATACACTTGTGCTTCAATGACTAAGGTATTCTAGATTGCTTTCTCCTTCTCCTATTTATTTACTTTATTCTACTTAATCAATAGGCCTAGCTACTTTGTTTGGAATTGCTTCAACTACTCAAGCATAATGAATTGGGAACGATCCCTTCTTTCAGCTCTAAGGGCAACAAGCTCTTGTTATAACCAGTGTACTTCTACTTTTGCATGCTTTACCCTAGTCTTAGCCATGACTAGTTTTCCTATAGTAGTCATGAGATCATATTGAACTAAAGTGACATCACTAGGAATGTTGAAGAGGGTTGTCATGACCTGCCTACTCTGTAGAAATCTATCAAGCACATCCTCATGAACTATAGGTTCCATCAATGTTCTAGTTAAGTCCACTAAGGGCACAATAGGTATATTAAAGGATTCTTTGATGTGATCTATTATAACTTCTTCTACACTTGCTGCATCTTGGTGCTACATGACCAAAACTATGGCACCTTCTCCAGTTTCAAGCATCATTTGGAAAGATGCATCATTTCCAAAGATCTATAGTGACCACTTGGCTTCTCCTCTTGATTGTAAAGAAATTTATCCCCTTAATGGATTAGTTGAAACTGTGGGTTGAACAACATCATGAATAACTCAAAAGAGGTTGGATTCATCCCTACTTCCCCAACTAAGAGTTTTAACAATTTGCTACAAATGAATCTTTGTGGATTTATAATCCTACAGTGGTGGTGGTGGGACTCGCTACTCTTACCGTTGCTCTGGTTCTTACCCTTGCTCTTTCTCTAATTCTTGTTCTTGTTCTTTTTCTAGTTCTTGTTCTTATTCTTCATCATGATCTTTCCTTGGTTCTGCTAGTTTGAGCAACTTAGAAAATGAAGCATTTTGGGCCCTCCTGGGAACATCATTAGTGTAACCTAGAATTTTGGCTTGCTTGCACAACTTCCTGATCATGCAAGAAAATGGAAGTATCAGCTTTCCTTCCTTTCTTTCCTTGAACCACTGTTGAATCTTCATGAAGTATAGTTGGACAAGGTTGGTGTTATATTTGTCCATCAAGATTGCACTTTCTCTGACCACATAGGTTGATATCCTATTTAGCCCTTTAGTGGGGAAGAGGTGGTATGTGCTAATTTTAAAGTAAATTTACTCTTGGAAAGTTATCTCATTATATATTTTGTCTTCTTTATTATATGCTCATTTTAGCCACAACTTCCTTGTTTCTACATTAGATCTTGTGGACATGTGTGCTACTTTGGCCTCCACATTAGGTATGTTCAGAGATTTTGCAATGGATTTGACTAAGAAAGAAATAGAGATTCCACCAATGTTGATAGTGGTGCCATCTTCTCTATTGTGCCAAAGTTGGTATGTCTCACTAAGGTACCATTCACCACTTTTAGAAAGGATGTGCTATAAAGGCAATGACTAAAGCTAAGTTCTAACCACCTTAGGGACAAATTCCATGAATGGCCCGAAGTTCATTTTCATGATGACCATGGTCAACATGGATCACTCCTAGATGGCTTGAAGGCATTCTTGGGACAATGTGAGGCATTTTCCCTATGCTTAAGCCTATGATCTTGTGGCCTCTCCCAAGATCGAATACCCTATAATAGGGGCCTCTTGAAGAATGCTAAATGATTGGGCCTTCTATTTGTCATGCTCAACTAGTGGACCTTGTTCTCTTGGTTAGCCTCTACCACCTCTTGGGTGTTTTTTTGCACCTTGCGAAGGTCCTACTTGTCCTCCTCTCTTTGGACCCATCTATAATAAATCAAGGATTTTGGATTACTTAGGTGTTTTTTATTTGTCATCAATAGGTTTATACCTTACTCATGTCCTTAGTTTCATTAAGTTCTTAGTTCATGTAATTGTAGAGTTAGAAATTTCAAGAAAAATGGGCCAAAAGTGTTAACTTCTTTTATAACCCTTTGCAATTGACTTTTTTTCCTTATTTATGGTTTATAATGATAGTTATGATTGCTTAGGGATGTTAATTAAAGGTTTTGGCATGCATACAACTAATTGTTCATTAAAAAGCTTAAGTTTTTCAACATTCTTACCCTTATAATACCTTTTGGGCAATAGCAAGTTTTGAAAAATTGGTAGAAGTTTTCCACATAAGCATCCCCCACCTAAATTAAACACTCTAGGATCAAATAGGCTAGAAAACCATGGAAATTAGAGTGGTATGGAGCAAGATATTGTATATGAAAGTTGGATGCACAAAGCTCTTGGTTGAGAGAGAAAAATGCTTTCCAAAGAATCGTGAAGTCCCTATTTTTAGTTTTTGTGGATCCAATATTAGGTAGTTGATATCAAATCCCGTAAGGAATTAAAAGGAATAGTAGAATTCTAGAAGGAGATCACTAAAAAGGAGATCAAGATAAAATAAGGTTTACATCAATGTTGCTTTGTAGTAATCTACTAATGCTAGTTGGAAAAACTTCCTTGATGGAATCACAACAATATACTAAGCAAAAATCAAAACTAAGTGATGAGCTATAAGGTACCCCTATGCCCAACCATACAAATCACAAAGCATTCATCTATGATTCAATCAAATTTTGCAGAATTTATTGTTTCCAATGCACTAGCCCTTTAGAAAGTGAATCTAGCCTTAAGTTCAATCATTGTCTTTCAAATTACACATCTAACGTTCGTTGGTATGGTTAAGTGTAACAGAGGCATTCAATTTTTATCATTTTTATGTTTTATAGTTGGATGCTTGAATTGTAGATAAAAAATGATTTGGTTAAATAATTTAAATTAACTAATTAACTAATCATTTAACTAATCCTAACATAAGTATCTGATCCTAGTTTTTGTACATGTCCTGAACCCACATATCCACTATTGGACATCCAAGCACTACACTATTGGGTGTACCAAGCAATAACACTGCTGGGATTACCAAGCGAATATGCATTACGCTTGAATCAATTGTACTTATGTGTGGAATCTATCTAGCTTAATTATTTCATTAATGTAATAACTAGAAAATATATAATAACTAATGGAAAACATTTAATAAATAATTAAGAACATTAAATGCATAAATAAAATAGCTAATTTATCCAAAGTGCTACAAGATTTATCAGAAAGCTCATCTTTATTGCTGCACACACTATCATGCTTAGGTACAACAATGCTTGAACACTCAATGACTCTTGCTATGGGCATTGAAAGAAAAAATTCTAACTTTCAAATCAAAAAATGCAAGAGCTCTATTGCAACTACAATCTACTTATGCCATAAATGTAGGTACAAGCACGTATTTATAGCTAACTATAGACACTACATCAATGCATGATATGATGCATCAACTAGGCCTTATCAATGGGGCCCAAATGATGAGGCTGCATCAATGAGGTTTCATCGATGTAATCGATAGAATGCAACTCATCATACCCCCATGAATGAATGAAAACTCATCCTTGAGTTCTTTTAAAAAATCGAAAAGGTATGGGATTATTGACTTAATTTTCTTCAAACAAAACAAACTGACTAACTTAACAAAAAATGAAGTGTATGGATCAACTCATTACAAAAAATGAAGGTGTTCATGACACAAAATTGAACACCATGACTCAAATCTTTAAAATTGGATAGCACATTCCTTGATGGTGTGAAGCTAATGGAGAAGATCAAATGGTCCCTAGTGGTGGTGGTTCCTAAGGCTCCAAGGGACTTTCATCGACTTCACACATGGGCGGTTGAGATGGATGTGGCTATCCTATTGATGCTATGATGTCAGGTGGGAGGCAGAAAGCATCCAACAATGCTTTCATTTTCTCCTCCTCACCCTTGGGATCATGTAGCATCCATGCAGCTTCCCTAATGTGGATTAGAACAGGCACATCCTAAAGACACGAGATTAATAGAAATAACTCCTTTACATTGATGAACCAGGCAATGAACTATTTGTATTTAATGTTGAACATCCTGACTTTGTCTTTTAGCTCTTGGTAGTCATTCATCTATTTGGTTAGGTTCTCAATGATAGATGTTGATCTCTAAATTGTCCTCTAATAACTTTGAGTTTACCATTAGTAGTATGAAGCTTTTTCTTGGTGTCCTTGTGGTGCTTGAACTTAGCTTTATATAGTAGATACAAGCTAGCCACTTGTTTCTCCAATTCCGACCATGACCATTAAGTTGTTAGCATTGCTAGGTTTGCATAACAAAGATTGGTCAAATCCATGTACTCTATCATTTCCTCGATTTGCAGCTCCATTAAGTAGGTCTACGTTTTGTTGTAGGTGTTGATCCCATCAATGATGGGTTGCCACATCTCTCTGCCTTATTGGAGTTACTAGAGGGCTTCATTTAGTTTCACCTTCACCATTTGAATTTATTTTTCATTCACTTCCTTCTACAAGCCAACCTAATCCCTGTAGTGATTCTTCACTTTCTCAAATTTGAGGGCTTCATTCTTCCAAGTAGTGATCTCGATTGTAGACTTTTGACACAAGGTGTGTACCTCCTCCATTGACAAATTGTGGTTTTTCGCAACTAATTTTCTCAATTTAGTGTTTACCCTAGCAAGAGACTCCTATGGTATATGAATGAATTCTTGCATTTGATCTTTCTAAGCATCAACATTTTGTAGGCGATGATTTTGTATGGTTAATGCTTCATTCTCTTGGTGCATCTGATTAAAGTCCTTTTTGATTGAGTGCATTTTAGCTTCTACTATGAATTGTTTAAAGATGGCCATAACCACCTTTTCCTCAGCCTTCTAAAATCATTCTTGAAGCTATTTGATAGCTTCATCCCTTGTCATTACTGGGTTGAGGATTGCTTGATCTACAAGTCAAGCACGAAGTTCAGCAACCTCCATGACCAAGCATTGATTTTGCTCTTGGGCCATTTCTAGTTGCCCCTCCAAAATAATGCATTTGCCCCTTGCATTTAGTAGCTTCAACTTGGTTGCAATGATGTTCTCTGAAAGATCAAAAATTTCTAGAGTCAGCTACTTAGTTCCTACTAGTTTTTCTAACAATTTTTTCATGTTAAGCTATGTTTAATTTTTTCCTAATCATGCCTGCTAACATCTACATGGCTTGAAGTGTAGATATGTCTAGTACAAATGCCATAGGTACATTCAATGCTTCTACTACACAGTCAGCAATCACTTATGCTATTGTCTCATACCCTTAGCACTACCTCACCAAGACAATTATCTAATTGTCGTCCTCTAACCTCATCGAGAAAGTGTCAGCATTCCCAAAGATTTTTGAGAATAAATAATGTATTGCTAGTGACATTTTCACCTCTTAAGCATTAGGATCTGACCTTGAAGGTAGCTACATTCTTTGAGTAGAGAAAATGAGACCACCCCTCGCCATTTGGCTAATTATTTGGGCCACCTCATTAAGATGACTCATTACTAGCTGGTACATAGATGGATCTACCCCACTCATTCCTACTTGTTGCTCTTGTTCACTTAAGAGTTGTTCTCAAATTTTCTGTAGCCATTTCATAGTTGTGCGGGCATCCAATGTTGTTTCTTGAGTGGGTGGTGGTGATAGAAGCTCCTCTAATTGAGTCATTTCTGGCATCTTCTCTTTCATGATCTTGGACCATGAGGCCAAAGGAGTATGCCTAAGAGTATCATTGGAGTAGTGAACAGTGCCTTCCCTCTTGCAAAGCTTTCTAATGAGGCATGAAAAGGGTAGGTTCTTCCTTCCATATTTGTTTACTTTAAAATGCTTCTCAATTTTCAAGTAAAGCAGTTGTGGAAGGTTAATGGGGAACTTCCCTCTTAGAGAGGTGCATGCTTGAGCAGAGAAAGTAGTTACCTTACTTGGCCTCACCGTTGGATTGAGGTGATAGGCTACAATCTTGAAATAAATCTACTTTGTTGGCATGAGCACACCATAATCCTTATAGTCCACCCTATAGCAACACTGGGTCCACTCCTTCTTGGCCTCAGGGTCACCTTATGTGGATAATTTTGCTAGCTATGTTCTAGTGTTAGGCAACCCAAGTGCCTGTGCAATAGCTTTTACTAAGTAGGACACCTGAATGTCCTTGATCTTGACTATGGATCTTGGCCTTTGACTATTCTAGAAGAGGTATGTTTCTTCTATGTATGACTCCCCAGTGGACATGATGATTGCCACATGGGCAAGGTTTGTAGTTAAGTCTTAAAATCCTCTCAAGCCTTCTCTAAAACTAGCTTGAAGTTAATCTATTGAAGAATGGAATGTTGAATTTCTTAGGACTTGATGATATCAAGGCAAGCTTGAGTCAAAGTGACCTCAAGCCTTGGCACAAGGCTAGGCACTTCTCCTCTTTGTGATTTTTTGGTTAGCACTTTTTCTTCTAGAATCTATTGGACAGTTTCCACTTCAGGCTCCTCACAAAGAGGTCCCATTGCATAGGTCACCTCAGGTAGTTCTTGGCCTTATTCTTGTTGGCTCCTTCTAGCTTTGGTTTGTTTCTCCTATGGTTGCAAGGTTTCTCCTTCTTGTAGAAATTTTTGCTTTTGTGCCATCTATAATCATAATAAAACCATGGATTAGCGATTATTGTGTAACCTTAAAACAATTGGAATACATTATCTCTTAAGGATAGTTACACTTGGCTAAGTTGTGATTATGGCTATTTTAATTAATTCAATTGTCATTTTATTTATGTATTATCATAAATGAACCATCATGAAGGTTGTTGGAAGGGTTAATTTGTGAAAAAGTTGATGTTTATATCTTGTTAAGGTTATCAACCCTTTGGGGGAGTTAGAAAAATTTTCAAAACTTTTCATCAATTTTTCGTTAGAAACCTTAAGGTTTGCAATCCCCATGATAAAGATCTTACCTTCAGTAAGTGTAGGATCAAAAAATGAAGTGATTTGGACAAATGGTTGGGAAGTTATGAGCTTTGGAAGGTTTTGGGCTCTGAAAATTTTCAAAAACTCCCCTTGTGTTATGAGCAAATGGCAAAAAATTATAAAGTGTTTGGCGGTATATATAGGGTTTTTGTGATGTGTAGATGAGGCCTAGTCAACTAGGCCTCATCAACTAGGGTGGATGCATCGATGGGGCCTCAACAATGTAACTATTGACCATCGTAGTCAAACTTTGACCTTAGTCAAATTTGCAAAATATGAAGAGTTTTTGAGTGGAATTGGTGTCAAATGAAAGCTTAAAAGACCAAGAATAGTATGAAAACATGAAAAGAGGGTGTTTAAGCTCATAAATTTTGGAAAAGGGAGAAAAACTGATTTAGTGGATGAATGAAATGAAAGATTAAGGAGCATTTAGCAATTTACTCAATGGAAAATGCAAAATATAGGATTGTAGCAATGTCAAAGGTAAAGAACCTTAACTAACCAAGAAAAAAGCTATGTAAATGGTTCCTCCCCATAGTAGGCTCATGCCTTTTTTTTCCTTGCATAACCTCAACTAAGGAGTCTGTGGGCCCCACAGTCGATTTACTGACATGACAAGTTAAGGACCAACTTGGAAGAATCCACTTAAGAATCCCAACACATCAGAATAATTCATAGAGCATAACATAGAACATGATAGTGAGGTGAATTAAAGTAGCATGAATGGATGATAGAGAAGATGGAATGAAGTTTTGAATTAAGGTCATAAGAAGTCCCTTGTGAAATTTGTGGTTAAAATGACCTAAGAAGTTCCATCTTCAATCTAAACCAAAACTAGCTGCTTTTAGTGACTTTGTATCACCACTCTAAGATTGATCCATCCACTTGAGACATAAGAATGCTTCCACAAAACAACCACTGTTCCATAGAGAGAAGAAAAGAGAAGCAGGAAGTGAGAGAGAAAGGGGGCCTTAGTTAGAGGGGATCTTTCTAGCGTAGGTACATGTCCTTCAAGTCCCATAACCAATGCATGTAGCCCTTTTATTTGTCTAAAGGATGTGCTTTAAATTCCCATTGTGTTTTTTTTTTTGAAATGGGAACCACACCATGTGAGGACTTATTCATGTTGAAGGGATGTGCTTTGAATTCCCACCATTTTTTTTGGATGGGAACCACACCATGCAACGATGTTATTTGACTTCCTATTAGTGGATGGTGTGGAATGGTAAGAAGTCCATGAAAAACACTCAAGCACTCAAGTAAGTAGAAGAGTAAAAAGAGTATTGAGTCCCCTTTAAGTCACACTCTTTACAAACTTTTGAATCCTTCCTAATTCTAGAACTACCAAGGTCACCAATTGATTAAAATTTTCTTTAATGGAAAGGGATCTCAATTTCTTAGAACAAGAAAAATCATAGAGTTTATTGGATGGGTGGATGAAATGGACTCACTACCTATTCCATAAAAAATAAACCATGTAAAATTAATCAAACATCAAAATTCAAAAATAGAAAGCAGAAACTGACAATCACACGTTAAGCATAAACCATCATTAGTAAACAACAATAACGACATTGCGTCCTATGATAATAAAGCAAATTTATTAGCAATAATGAGAAAATATCATACTAAATTGTAAAATATAACAAATTGTAAAATAATCAAGAAGGTTCAAAGGTACTAAAGATGGTGTAAAATTAGAAAAGTTTGAAAAATCAAGAATGTGTAAAATAAATCATTTGTAAAAATTAAAAACGTGAAAAACAAAAAGTAGAAAAAATAAGAAGTCAATTTGATTGTTAGCATGGATGGCCATCTCCCCCACAACTAAATTGGAAGGAGGAGATCTAAAAAATAGAATGTAATTGTCCATCTATTGAGGCGATAGCTACACTGGCCTATCTTGGTTCAAGGAAAGGCTTGACTTGTTGAATGTTAAGCAATTGATTTTTATTTGGGATTTTAGGTTTGTAGATAAACATGGCTCTAGAGGGAAAGGTTTGATCAATTATATAAGATCCCTCCCACAATGTTTGGAATTTTGTCTTTTGGGGTACATGTGTGGGATTCCAGTAGAGAATCTTATCTCTTGGTTGAAGTTTTACTTTCCTAATTGTAAGGTCATGATGTTGCTTATTGAATGCATTATTAACCTCATTCAAGGATAGGGCCATTAATGGATTTTCATCTAATACATTTAGGTTGATCAATCTTTCCTTCTATGTAAGACTTAGGTCAAGGTTTAGACCATAGGGCGTTGAGAGTGTACAGAGCTTGGATTGGATTGGGAGTGTTGCAAGTTTCCCATACACTAACTCATAGGGAGAATAGCCAATAGGAAGCTTCCAAGTTGAATAATAAGCCCAAAGAGAATTATGAAGTTTTTTACTCCAATCCTTCCTATGTTTGCTAATGTTNAAATTTTGCAGCAGTGGATGATGTACAATTAATAACTACTGCCACTTCTGCCCATTTTGTGCAATAGTCAACTACTACTATAATATACGCCTTCCTGTTGGACATGCATGTGATGGGACCCATGAAGTCAACACCCCATATGTCGAAAGACTCTAATGGTTGAATCCACTATTAAAGACCTTTCATGTGATCAGTCATCCCCTTATCACATTAACAATGTTCACAAGACTTGATGAATTGGTGGACATCCCTAAAGATTATAGGCCAATAGTATCCTACCATTGGGATTTTTATGGCCGTGCATCTCCTTGCATAGTAGCCTCCACAAGGTCCTTCCTAAGCATCTTGGAGAATGTGCAATTGATCTTTGTCAAGAACATACCAATGAATTAGACCATCAGCACACACCTTGTAAAGGTGTCCATTGATTTCCCTAAAGTATTTGGCTCGATGAAGAAATTGTTGCCTCTTCCTAAAATCCAAGTCTTGTGGCATCTCCTAAGTGAGAGGATACGTGAGGATGTCATTATATCATATTGCTTTTTTAGGCATTTGTTCACTTATTTCTCTTGTAAAGAGGAGTTCATCTAGAAATTGATCAAAGAGCAAGCTCTCCTCCTCTTTATTATCCCATCTTAAGTGAGAGAGGTGGTTAGCAACTACATTCTTAGTCTCTTTTTGATCTACCATTATGAGATCAAATTCCTACAAGATCACCAGCCATCATATAACACGAGGACTCACGATTGGCTTGTTCATGAGAAAGTGAATTACACTATGGTTTGTATGTACAAATACTTTGTACCTAAGCACATAGTGCCTAAAATTTTCTAGCACATACACCATTACCATTAGTTCTTTCCCCATGGTGATGTAGTTTAACTATGCTCCCACAATGCTTCGGCTCATGCACTGGATATAGTATGGATGTTTCTTATCATCCATCTGCATGAGCACTACTTCGAAGGCATAGTTAGATGCATCTATCATGATATGGAAGGGTCTAGACTAGTCTGGTACTCGTAGGTTTGGTGTTTCTACAAGTTACTCCTTTAATATTTGGAATGCATATTCACATTTTTCAGTCCATATAAAAGGTGCATCTTTCTTTGTAAGCTCTACTAATGGCTTTGTGATCTTAGAGAAATTCTCTATAGCTTGTCAGTAGTAGCCATTATGTCCAAGGAATGATCAAACATCTTTAACAGTCTCTAGTTGACATGTTATTTGTTGGGATAACCCTTATTTTTTATCGGTCCACCTCAATTCCTTTTTGTGAAATTTGGTGCCCTAGCACTATGCCCTCTTAGACCATGAGATGGCTCTTTTGTTAGTTGAGTTGTAGGTTTGTCTCTACACATCTCTTCAGTACTTGCTTAAGTCAATCTAAGGCTTACTCAAAGGTAGCTCCATAGGTGGAAAAGTCATCCATGAAGACTTAAACACCACTACCAATTTATTATTGAAAGGTACTAAGGAACAAGTGTTGAAAGGTTGTAGGGGCAGTAGATAGACCAAATGACATCAATTGGATTTGGTTATAGCCACTATAACTATCCAAGAAGCTACAATAACAATACCTAAATATGGTGTCTAATACTTGATCAACAAATGACAAAGGAAAGTGATCCTTAAACATTACCATATTCAATAGCCCAAATTTGATGCAAACCCACCATTTGCCATCCTTCTTTGGTATAATTACGAGTGGGATAACCCACTCACTATCCACAATGGGATAGATGAACCTTGCCTTGAGGAGTTGTTCTATCCCCTCCTTGATGATTTGCTTTAATTTGAGATTTAGCCACCTTTGTAGCTACCTTCTAGGCTTCATGGTCAAGTTAGTATAAACGCAATGTTGGCATATCCTTGGATCGACTCATGTTAGCTCTGGATATGAATAAGCAAAGGTTTTTGACCATTTATTCATCACTTTTTACAACTTTTATTTTTGTTTAGGAGCAAGTTTGCATTAATTATAAACAATTTACCATTCTTTAAAAATGCATACTCCATTCCAACTAGTGAATTTTTTAGTTCTAAGGGCTCATGCTTGAAGTGATCAGAGATTTCCAACTCTCCCCAATAGGTATTATCATCTTCATCAAAGAGTTGGAAATGAACTTATTCAATTTTGTCCATGCCTTCAACATATGCATATGGTAGGCTCTTAGTTGGCTCCATGCATGTTATGCTGCTATTTGAATTAGCTATCAACCTTTGGGTGTCATCTTGCTTTGTCACTACTGCATATAGACACCTTTGAACATTGATCTCTTGTGCACATTGATTGCATGCTTTAATGTGTGTGCTCCTAATGGACCAAATCTTTTACATGCAATTGCACCCATTATCATTGTAAGTGATGCATGGAATAAAATTCTTCTCAATGTTTCCTAGCTCATTTTCCTTGGATATTTCTAAAGATAGGTCCCTTATGCCCATTCTTGCGTCAACCATGCTTAACCAAGATCTTCCCATAATGATAGGGAAGTCATTTTTGCAATTTTCCACCTTGATTACTAGAAAATCAGCAAGATAGGACCACCCATAAACTATGGTCATAATGTCCTCTACTAATCCCAAAGGAACAATAATTGGCTAATATGCTAATTCTAAATGAATGTTATTCTTCTTAAGAGGTGGTAGGTTCTAGGCCTTGTACATGTCATGGGAGATGAGATTAACTCCAAAACTAGAGTGAAGAAGAGGCTTGCATGGCTTTTGTCTAGTAATCTGTAGATAGATGAGTGGACTTCTTGGATCATATCTTTTTTTAGGAAGATTACCAACCTTAATCTAGTTAGAAACAACATTAGTTAGCATTACAATGTAGATCTTAGGCTACACTTGGTTTGAAGGGCATTCAAAGGTATTTGATGTAGAGGATGAGGGTGATGGAGATGCAAGATGATCAACCAGAGTAGGTTGTGAGGGTTGGAGAGGACTACTAGGTTGGAAGAAGGGTATTTTTATTGATCAATTGTCCAAACCACTTAGTTGAAAAACTAGTTATGAGTGTACAACCCTCATAGCATTTCATTGTTGCAATTGTGAAGGAATCTCACCCTGCATGGATGGAGTAGGAGGTAGCTAGGTTGAAGGTGGTGGTGTATGTGTAGAGGGATGTAGAGGATGATATGGATATGAATATGGATTTTTTCCTCAAGTAGATGATGAATGTATTTGATGGTACTCTAGAGGGTAATAGTGATGCTAGGATGATGCATGACTTGCAGAACTTCTAGGGGAGATGGGTTGCTAAACATAGTACTCGTGTGGATCTAGTTTCTTATAAGGGTATTGCTACCTTGGTGGTGGCATTCCCCATGATTATGGTTGGTACCACTATTGGTATTGTTCATAAGGTTGTGGATGAGTTCCACTTGGGTAGTAAGCTTGTTGTTGGTGGTGGTACTATCTTGGACTGCCTTGAGGATAAGGCAATTGTCTTGGAGCTTGCCTACGTGCTAGGCAAGGATTCAATGCATACACTTTAGACTCTTGTAAGTGTGACACCATAGATCAACATCCTTTTGGATGTTCGTATTGGCAAATGTCACATTTAGTTTCATCATCAGAGTCAGACTCCACAACTTTTTCTACTACACCAACTTTGCCCTTACTTCTTTAGTAGGCATGTTTAGCTTCTTTCCACCTCCTGTGATTACAATCACTATTTTGCTCTTTGGATTCTTCAAAAATCTTTAAAGTGGTTTGAAAATTTTCATCCAAAGAGTCCCATAATTTTTCAACCTTGGCCAAAATATCATAAATAGATTTTTGAATGGACAAGGTCTTCCTATTCACCACTTCATCGAGTGGTGATTCCTCCTCATCACAAAATTGAACCTCTCATTTTTTGATGGATGGATTCCTATTATACTCTTCAACACTTTCCCTTTTTCATAGCTCACCTTCTTCTTTTGCTACCTTCTCAATTAGCCTCTGGATCTGATGAGATCTTAATTCAAACAATCTTCCTTGAGCATACACCCCAAGGATTCTTCTTGTTTCTGCTCTAAGCCCATCTATGATGTCGTGAAGTTGTTCCCTCTAAGAGTAACCATGGCTAGGGCATTAGTGTAGGAGTGAATGATGTCGATCCATGGCAACATCCAAGGGTTCATGTGTTCTTTGTTTCCAACCTTGGATTTGCCTTCTTAGATTAGACACTCTAGAGTATTTCTAGTATTTATCATTGTATAGTTCTAACATGGTACTCCATCTATGGATAGATTTCAATTCTAAGGACTAGTACCAACTTTCAACTTCCTTAATGAGTATCCTTGGGAAAAGCTTGAGCTTTTTCCATTCATTCTCTATGTTCTGTAAAGCACAGGTGATGAGCGGCTAGGTACCCCTATGCCCAACCATACGAATCATGAGCGTTCATGCGCAACTCAATCGAAATCTGTAGACTGTAAGCACTTAACATACACTAGACTCTTACTAGTCAAACCTTGGGTTAGAATGGTCGTTGTCATCCTAATCTCACTTGTGAGGTTCTATTTACAATGGTTAAGTGAGACTAAGGCTAATGATTTTTATAGCTTTTTAATTATCTTTTTGGTGGCTAATTATCTTGGAAAGTAAGGCTAGAATATTAATTAATCTATGATTATCTTAATCTAAATCTTAACTATTCCTAGCATAAGTATCCACTCTCATCTTCTGAGCACATTCTAAGCATCTCCTAACACTTTTGGGTTATCAAACGTTAAGCATCACTGGGTTTACCAAGTGTTTGAGTTACGTTTGAGATGGTCGTACTTATGGCCTTTAAGAACTACGAATGAACAATAGCGATTGAAATTATACTAACAAAAACTTAAGTAATTAACAAGTAACTAATAAAGCATAAATATATAAACTATTGAATGCATAAAATAGCTAAGTCCAAATGCTGCAAGGAATGCTTGAATAGTTCATCTTTATTGCTGTGACGCTAATGGGCTCAGATGCATCAACGCTCGAATAAAGATCCGATCACTTTTCTTACACTTGCTGCAGGCACTTGGAAAATATTCTATTTCCTGTGGAAACAAACTATAAGAGCTTCGCTACAACTAATTGAAAAGGTGCTTAAATGAGGCAGAAGGCCCTCTTATTTATAGGCTGGGATAGGCAACTGTGTAAACGGGGCCATGCTGATGTAGGAAGGCTATGTCGACAGGCCTGCGTCGATGTGGCCGCATATACATGCTCCCGTATGCGTAGCCCAGTCGATGCATTGACTAAATGACACTTCATCATACCCCCACGATTGAGCAAAAACTTGTCCTCAAGTTACTTTACAATTTGGAAGGTATGGATTCTTATTTACAACACACATAAGTAAAACACATACATGACACACACATGACACAACATGAATTTGACCAAGTGTCCGAGTTACCGAGGAGGAAAAGTTACAAAAAATGACAGTGTTCAAAGATAAAATTGAACACCTTGCTGGTCCTAGAGCCTTTGCTATGTAGGATGATGCACAAAATTGCTGGAGAAGATCACACCGCCCCTGGGGGCGGTGGTTCTAACGAACCTTCTCTAGCCTCTGGCCCATGCATTGGTGGTAGCAAGGATGACGGTTACCCCGCGGCAGTTGTAACTTCTGGAGGTAGCCGGAAAGCCTCCAAGAGATCCCTTATTTTTTTCTCCTTCCTTCTTGGATCGTTCACTATCCAGGCAGCTTCTCCAATGTGTGTTGGAACTAGAACCTCCCAAGGGCATGGCAGTTCCAGAAGGAGTTCTTTTAGGTTGACAAACCAGGCTGCGAACTGCTTACATTTGATGTTGAACGCTCGGATTGATGCCTGCAGCTGCTGGTAGTCATTCATTCTATGGCCTAGGTCCTCTGTGACTATTTGTTGTCCTTCAAAGCTTGTGCGGAAAACCTTGAGTTCAGTGTTTACCATTTTTAGCTTCTACTTGGTTACTTTGTGCGTCTAGAACTCTCCCTCATACAGGGAATATGAGGCAGCCACTTATTTTTCCAATTCTGACTGCGGTCTCCCAACTATGAGCATAGCCAAGTTTACATATCGAAGGTTGGCCAACTCCATGTATTCTGTCATCTCCTCAATCTGCAGCTCCTTCAGGTGGATTTCTACTTTATTTTGGCATTCAACCCATCAAAGATAGATTGCCATACATCACCTCCCTCTCGGAGCTATTGGAGTGCTTCGTTCATCTTGGCTTTGGCAACTTGAATGTGCTTCTCATTTATCTCCTTCTACAATCCCACTTGGTCCATGTAATGATTTTTGACATTTTTGAATTTCAGGGCCTCGTTCTTTCAAGCAGCAATTTCAATTGTAGATTTCTGTCATAATGCCCGAACCTCCTCCATTGATAGATTTCGATTTTTAGTAGCCAACCTTCTTATGTTAGCGTTCACCCTAGCTAGCTCCTCCTATTATTGGTGGATGAAATTTTTCATATGTTCATTCTCTGCACCAACATTGCATAGGTGATGAACCTCCACGATTAGCCACACGTTTTCCTGGTGAACCTTCGCCAAGTCCTTGTCTAAGCGATGTGCTTGGGCATCTTCCAAGGACTTGTTGAAGATCACCATCTTTCACACATCCTCAATGACTTGAAGTTTAAGTTGATGCTGTTGGAAAGCTTCATCTCTGGTGATTTCGTGGTTGAGAATGGCTAGATCAGCAAGCTAGGCTCTTAATTGGACTACCTCAATTGCCAAGCGCTGATAAGCAACTTGAGTAGCTTTAAGTTTCCCTTCCAAAACAAGGCTCTTGCCCCTTGCTGAGAGCAGCTCTGATTGGGTTGTAGTAATGTTGTCCGGAAGGTCGAAGATATATGGAAGTGGTTGCCTAGTTCCCACTAGTCGGTCCAACAAGTATTCATGTTGGGTTGCATCAATCTTGCTATGTGAAATTCCGATAGACACCTATACATCTTGTAGTCTATGAATGTTTGGTATAGGTGTTATCGGTGCATTGAGAGCCGTAGTAATTGTATCAGCAACCACTTTAGCCACAACTTCCTATCCTTGGTGTTGCATCACCAAGATCATCGCCTCTTCACCATCTTCCAAGAATACCGAGAAGGTAGCAGCATTCCTTGAGATTTCAGGAAATAATTGTTGGGTTGAGGTTGATATATCTTGGATGCTTGGATTTTTTCTGGTTGGAACTTGTGCTCAAGCGACGGAGAATATCAGCCCTGCCCTTTCAAGTAAGCTAACTGATTGAGCCACTTGCTCTAGGTGGTTTATGGTAAGACGACAGACTGAAGTGTCTTCTCCTCCACCAGTCCTTCCGGATTACTCTTGCTGGCTCAAGAGCATTTCTCAGATCTTGCGGATGTATTTTACTGTGGTTTGTGAGCTTGGCTACGTTGTTTATGTAGGTGGTGGAGGTGGTTGCTGCTCCTCCTATGTTTGTGTGGTGGCAGGAGTTTTATCTTTTATCATCTCTCGCCACGAGGGAATTGGGATGCACCAGATTACATCATTGGAATATCATGTTATCCCTGCCTGTTTGCATAACTTTTGGATTAGGCAGGAAAAGGGGAGAGCTCGTCTTCCACGTTCCTTCTCAGCAAACCTCTTTTCAATCTCCAAAAATAGCAGTTGTGGAAGACTCATTGAGAATTTTCCACTCAAGGTGGCACATCCACGAGCGGAGAAGGCTATGATTTTACTAGGTCTTACCATTGGGTTTAGGTGGTAAGACATGATCTTTGAGTACACTCTCTCCATTATGGCTAGAGATCCAAATTCCTTGTGCTTTGCCCCATAGCACCATTTGGTCCATTGTGCCTTTACCTCTGGATTAGCCTACTTTGGAATTTCCACTACATCTACCCTTGTTTTGGGCAACCCCAGATCCTGTGCTATTGCCTCCAAAGAGTAAGAGACATAAATGTCTTTGATTCTTACTCTAGACCCTGGTTGCTGATTCACCCAGAAGAGATAAGTTTCTCCTAAGTACCATTCACCACTGGTTGTGGTGATTGGCCACATCAGAGAGTTCTATAGTTGGAGCCTCACTTCTTTTGGCGCATTCTCGAGGAATGGTCCAAAATTTAGCTCTTGAAGGACCATTCGTTGCATCTTGCATGGCAGAATAGCATCAAGGCAGGCTTGGGTTAGGGTGACCTCAAGCCGTGGTGCTATCCCAAGAGTCTCATCCACGAGCGATTGCTCACTAGGAATCTCTTCTTCAGGAGTCTGATGAATAGATTCCACGCTAGGTCTTTCACGGAAGGGCCCAGTTGCATGAGAGTCCTCCGCATGCTCTGGCAGTTGCACACCTCGTCCCCTTCCCATGCGTGGGTGCTTGTCCCTTGGTTGTGATGGTCCTTCATCCCTTGACTGCCATATGCAATCAAACATAACCGCTTGTTAGACTGTTCATAAGTAGCTTAAGATGGTCTGTATATACTTTCTCAGTTTGACCAAGTTATGTTATTGGCACAGGCGCACTGTTACGTCTTCCAGAGCATTAATTTATGGATTAGGGCCAAAGTTTTCATAATTAACAAACTAATTAATTAATTACACATAGGCACCACCCCCCCATGATTGCGAGCATATCTCCAGTTGTAGAAAAGGGTAAGGATCGGTTGATGTGAACATGCAATGGAACGTAGGAGTGTTGGGAAGGGTTAGGTAGAAAAATGACAAAAACTCCCCTCAATTTGGACTCCAAATGATGAAAATTGCAAAGTGCAGTGGGTGTATATATAGGGGTTAGGTGCTACGTCGATGGGGCTGCATATACATGACCATGTAAACATAGGCACTGCATATACGGGGCCTCGTATACGCAGTGTTGTACACCCATTGACCAACGTTGACCAACCTAGAAAAAACTTGAAATGATAAATTTGAAAAGACAAATTGCGGTTGAAGCGCGTGAGAGGCCCAGGCATGGCTGAGGACATGAGGAGGGTAAGGAGGCATGAAAAAGAGACAGAAAATTGAAGAATGAGACACAAAAAGAACTTCATGAGGAAGAAATCGAACGATGGGACACGGAAAATAATCGACCAAGAAATCCAAAGGATGGGAGATGTAACAAGCGGAAGCAGGAATATGTAGGTGGGTCCTCCCCATAATAGGCAACAACCTTTATAGGCCTTGCATACCCTCAACACCAAGGTCTGTGGGCCCAGGTGCCAAGAATTGGTGTTGGCCAATTAAGACTCCAAACCAAGAGATCCCGTCAAGGCATGAGAAGCTTACAAAAATCACGATGAACTCAAAAAACATAAAAAGGGTAGTGAGGTGAGTACGGAGAGAAGTGGGAACAAAGGGAGAGGAGAGAATGGAAATTCTGATTTTCGGTCACATGAAACCCCATGTGTGATTATGGTTAAGTAACTCGGTAGAACCTTTCTTGAGGTCAGACCCAAAACCATCTACATTCAGTGACATCATAGCAATAGACAAAGTCCTAGCCATCCCCCAAGGAAGCAAGAATGACCCCACAAGGAACCACCACTCTAGTAAACATGAGAAGAAGGAAGTGAAATGAGACGAAGTTAGAGGGAACCAAGGAAGTCCCATAACTAGTGCGTAGGGCCTGTGAGAGGTAGTCTATGGGGTGCGCTTTAAATCCCACAATGATTCATTTTTCTGTTCTTTTGTTTGGGGGAACCACACCATGTGAAGACCCATGCATGTTTGCATGCATCCGACCAAGGGGTGTGCCTTGAATCCTCATCTTATTTTTTGTGTGTTTGCTGACCACACCATGCAAGGTCAAACTGCCTAGAAGCTTTTGTGGAGAGATACTTAGAGTAGAAGGAAAACCATGGAATGGTGAATGGGTGAATGACGGGGACTCACTATTGAGTTTATGAAGTGAAAACAAATGTAAAATCCAAGGACAACCATGCAATGGTGAGAGCTAGATAAAGAGGAAGACTATTACAGTACCTATCGTAACGAAAATTGATTGCGCTAGATGCCTAAAGACAATACGACGACGTATTAGCAATTACGCAAAAAAATGGGACAGGCACAAAGAAATGAAAAATAATTAAAGAAAAGAAAAAGATGTTCAAAGAACATGCAAACGTATGAACAATGGTGAAAAACAAAAAAGTGTAAAACAAAAAAGTATAAAACAAAAAGTGTAAAACAAAAAATGACAAAATGGTGAGGGGTGTAGTGAAATGGATCAACAGGGATGACGGTCTCCCCCACGACTTGGTGGAAAGGAGGAGATGCAAAAAATGGAATGTGGTTAACCGAGTGATGGCGAGGTAGTGGCACTAGTTGTATGGAGTTCACGGAACGGTTTTAGTTGTTGGCGGTTGACTAACTATGTTCGGGTGGGGTCCTCAGGTTTGTGGATAAGTAATGCCCTAGATGGAAAGGTTTTGGAGACAATATAAGGTCCCTTCTATAGTGTAAGAAACTTGGTCGGTTGGGATACATGTGAGGGGTTCCAATACAACACCTTGTCTCCACATCTAAATGTGACCTTCCAAATCCTAAGATCATGTCGTTTCTTGTTATAGGCCTTGTGGATTTCATTTGAAGACAGGGCCACTAATTGGTTCTCATCTAGCACACATAACTTGATTAGTCGTTCACGTTGTGCTAGTGGTAGGTTAAGGCCAAGGTCATTGGCTGTGGATAGTGTGTGGAGTTCTACTTGGATTAGAAGCGTTGGAAACTTTTCGTACACTAACTCATAGGGAGAGTACCCTACAAGAAGTTTCCAAGTGGAGCAATAGGCCCATAGGGCATTGTTGAGTTTGGTACTCCAATCCCTCTTGTATTTGTTGATGGTTCAGGTAAGGATCTTGGTAATCTCCCTATTGGTGACTTCAACTTGCCTATTGGCTTCGGCATGATAGGGTGTTGTAAATTTGTGTGTTACCCCTAAGAGTTACATGAGTTTCTGAAAAGTGACACCCGTGAACTGAGTCCCATTATCAAAAATGAGTGCATGTGGCACTCCAAACCTAGTAACGATTTGTTGTTGGACAAATCATGTGACAGTGTTGGAAGAACAATCGATGACGATGTCCGCTTGTACCCACTTTGTACAATAGTCCACAACCACGATGATGTATGCTTTCTGTTTGACAAGGGGGTGATGGGCCCCATGAAGTCAATACCCCAAATGTTGAAGGGTTCTAGTGGTTGGATCCACTATTGAGGTCCCTCCAACCATGCCATCATTCAACCATCTTTTTGGCATCATTCGTAGGAGTGAGCAAACCATTGTGTGTCCTTGAAAAGTGTAGGCTAGTAATACCTTGCAAGAAGGATTTTAATGACCATTTAGCATCTAGCATAGTGGCCCCCACAAGGGCCCTCATGAGCATCTTGGAGGATGCACAGTGTATCATCATTAGGGACACACCATCGAACCAGGCCATCTGCGCACACCTTGTAAAGGTGGTCATTGATTTCCATGAAACGCTTGGCCTTATGGAGAAATTGCTATTTTTGCAGATGGTTCCACTCCTTAGGTAGCTCTTGGGTTGTGAGGTAGGTGAGGATGCAGTTGATCCAAGGGGATTCCTTGGGTATTTGAGGATCAACTGCATCTATGAAGAGGATTTCATTTGGAAACTAGTCAGATAAGGGCTCCTTCTCTTCTGTGTCATCCAATTGCAACTGAGACAAGTGGTCAGCAACCACGTTCTCAGTTCCCTTTTGATCTATCATGGTAAGATCAAACTCTTGAAGAATCGCCAGCCATCAGATTATGCAGGGGCTCACCATTGGTTTATTCATCAGGAATCGGATAGCACTATGGTCCATGTGCACAAATACCTCATATCTGAGCACATAGTGCCAGAATTTGTCCAAGGCGAATAGCACCGCCATTAACTCCTTCTCGGTGATGGTGTAGTTCAGCTGAGCATCCATAATGCTACAGCTTGCACAATGGATATAATATGGATGTTTCTGATTGTTACATTGTGTAAGCACAGCTCCCAAGGCGTAGTTGGAGGCATCCATCATAATGTAAAAGGGTTTGGACTAATCAGGTGCCCATAGAACCGGAGCGTCTACGATTTTTTGTTTCAGTGCTTGGAATGCCAACTCGCATTCCTTGGTCCAGATGAACGAAGCATCCTTCTTTGTAACTTCTACCAATGACCTGATGATCTTTGAGATGTGTTCAATGAAACGCTGGTAGTAACCAGTGTGTCCAAGGAATGACCAAACATCTTTGAAGGTACTTGGTTGACAAGTGATTCCTTGGATGACCTTGATGTTTTCAGGGTCTATATTGATCCCTATTTGTGAGATGCGATGCCCCAGCACAATGCCCTATTAGACCATCAAATGGCTCTTCTGCCAATTGAGCTATAGATTGGTATTGACACACCTTTTCAAAACTTGATCCAGATAGTCCAAGGCTTGCTCAAATGTGGCCCCATAGGTGGAGAAGTCATCCATGAAGGCTTCTACACCATTGTTGATTTGTTGCTGAAAGATGCTTAGGACAAGGCATTGGAACGTAGCAGGTGCATTGCACAGGCCAAAGGGCATCTTCTTATATGCGAAAGTTCCCCATGGACTTGTGAATGTTATTTTGGCCTGGTCCTCTGGTGCTATTTGGATTTGGTTATAACCACTATAACCATCCAAAAAGTTGTAGTAACGGTGCCCTACAATGGTGTCCAACACCTAGTCCAGAAATGGGAGCGAGAAGTGGTCCTTGAAGGTCACCATATTCAGCAACCGGAAATAAATACAGACCCTCCATTTGCCACCTTTCTTGGGCATAATAACGAGTGGGCTAACCCATTTGCTATCGACGATAGAATAGATGAATCCCGCCTTGAGCAATTGTTCGATTTCATCTTTTACGATTTGCTTCAGTTTGGGATTCAACCATCTTTGTGGCTGTCGTCGTGGCTTCATGGAAGGGTCAAGATAGGTTCGATGTTGGCAGACCCTGGGATCAACTCCATTCAACTCAGGATATGACCATGTGAACGCAGCAACCCATTTTTTTACCATCTCTAGCAATCTCTTTTTTTTGTTCAGGAGCAAGGGCGGCATTGATAATTACCAGTTTGCCATTTTGCAAGAATGCATATTCCAAGTGAGCCGGTAAAGAATTTAGCTCTAGGGGCTCTTGTTTGAAGCTCTCAGGGATTTGTAGCTCCCCCCAGTCATGTTTGTCATCAACAGTGGAGACCTGTTGATGAACCTTATCCATTCCATCCATGCTTTCAACGTAGGCTTGCACTAGCCCCTCAGACGGTTCTATGCACAGTGCATTGCTAGTAGGGTCAGCTGTTAGCCATTGGGTGCCCTCTTGGTTAGTGGATGTTGTGTACAGGCACTGTTGAACAGGTGATTCCTCGGTACACCGACTGCATGCTTGAATGGATATTCGCTTAGCAAACCATAATTATTGCACACAGTTGCACCCTAAGTCACTGTATGCAATGCATGGAATACGCTTCTTCTCGATCTTTCCGAAAGGATTTTCCTTTGAAATTTCCAAGGACAGATCTCGGAATCCTAGTCATGCACCCATCGTGGTTAGCCAGGCTCTTCCCATGATGATTGGGAAGTTCCCCTTACAGTTCTCTACATAGATGACTAGGAAATCAACAGGATAGGATCACCCACAAATAGTGTTCATGATGTCCTCCACCAAACCTAAGGGAACGTTGATGGACTAGTCTGCTAACTCAAGCTGGATGTTGCTCTTCTTTAGTAGGGGCAAGTTCTAGTTCTTATACATATCGTGAGAGATCAAATTGACCCTTGACCCCGAGTCCAAAAGAGCTTTGCAAGGCTTGTTCCTTGCCACTTAAAGATAGATGAGGGGGCTTCCCGGATCTGTCAATTTCTGAGGAAGATGACCTACTTTGATCCAGTCGATCACAACATGTATGAGCATGACTATCTAGACGTTGGAGTGCGGTTGGATGGAGGGCTACTCAGGTGGTATGACGGTGAAGGCATTGGTAGGTTCGAAGGCATTGGCCACAGGTGTAGGTGAGGGTGTGTTCAGATTACTGGGCTAGAAGAAAAGACATTTTCATGGCTTGGGTTCCGATCCACTCAGCTGAGGTGCTGGTTGTAAGTTAATAGCCCTCATAACATTTCGTTGCTGTGGCTGTGGCAGTATTTCTCCCTACATTGATGGAGCAGGTGGCAACTAAGTGGGATGTTGTGGAGGAGTGGCAAGAGAAGGTGATGGAGGATAGAAGAGATGTGGGTTTGTTCCCCTAGGTGATGGAGATGGATGTCCAAAATATTCAGGGGGTGGTAATAACTGGGAAAGGCTGCATGACTGGAAGAGTCTCTTGGAGAGACTGGTTGCTGAACATAGTACCCATAAGGATCTGGCTATTTGTAAGGGTACTACTGCCTTGGAGGTAGCATCCCCCACACTTGTGATTGTTGCCATTGTTGGAAGTATTCATATGGTTGTGGGGGTGTTCCACTTGCATAATATCCTTGCTGCTGCTGGTGGAATTGCTTAAATTGTCTTGCGGATAAAGCAACCTTCGGGGTGTCTGCCGTTGTGCTAAATGAGGGTTCAAGGCATACACCCTAGACTCTTGAAGATGTGACACCACAGGACAACATCCCTTAGGATGTTCATATTGGCATATGCCACATTCATCATACTCCTCAGTGTTAGATTCTGCAACCTACTCTGATACAGCAACTTTGCCCTTACCCTTATGTTGGGCACGTTCAGCTCCCTTCTTCCTATGTTGATCACGGTCGTTACCTTGTTCTCTGGACTCTCTTGCAATTTTTAGTATACTTTGGAATTTCTCGTCCAAAGAGTCCCACATCTTATGCACCTTTGCCGATATTTCAGATGAAAACTTTTGTAATGGCAAAGTCTTTTGATTCACCACTACTTCCAGTGGTGATTCATCCTCCTCATCACAAAATCAGACCTTCCTTTTTTTGAGGGAAGGGTCCTGGTTAAATTCTTCTACACTCTCCTTTTTCCTAAGTTCTCCTTCCTCCTTGACCACTTACTCAATGAGGCACTATAATCGATGGGCCCTTAGCTCCAACAATCGTCCCTTGGCATACACGTCAAGGGTCTTTCGCATTTCAAAATAGAGCCCATCAATGATGTGGTGAAGCTATGCCCGCTGAGAGTAACCATGAATAGGGCACCGATGCAACAATGAGTAGTACTTGCTCATGGTGGCATCCGAGGGTTCATGATTTTCTTGTTTCCAACCTTGGATCTATCGTCTCAGATTCGTCACTCTAGAGTACGTTTGATATTTGTCATTGAAAATTTCAAGCATCATACTCCATCTTCTGATTGATTCTGGCTCCAAGGACCGATACCAACTTTCAGCTTCTTTGATGAGTGTGCGAGGGAACAGCTTCATCCTTTGCCAATTATTGTCAATGTTTTGCAGGGTGTAGGCATCATGGAACGCCTGCATGTGGGTCTATGGATCACAGTTGTATCCCCCTTCAAATCTGGGGATGTTGTTCATATCAATGAGCTTGATTCGGCTATCCTATATGTGCCTATTGGGAATTTGAAATGCCTCTATGATCTGGAGCATGCTCCGAGTAGCTAACAATGGCTCATCCGAATCATAGTCCTGTTGGGGACCATGATGTCTGTGAAGATTCTGGCTACCCCTTCTTTCATATCGGTGACCGTCACGTGATTGGTCGCGCGCTTCCTCACGTTGCCCCTTCTGAACCTATTTACCACCGTCCTTTCACTCCTTCCTTCCCCTATTACGCTTGAAACACCGTGAAAATCACGAGTCGGCCTCAGGTAAAGATTCGCAATACAGGTGAGGACGCATGTCAAAATTCCAGAAGGGAGAATAAGACAGAGCAACACCAAGAGGCGCGTAGCGTCAAGTTTTCGACTTCCTGTGCAGATTCCCAATCTTTCTATGCTTTCTTTGTTTTACGCTATATCACGCGACATAGCGTAATGGCGCTTAGCGTGATTCTATTTAAACATGGTCCAGCATCAGAAGGCTAGTTACTTCGGCATGGAGAGAGGCTTGAGCAGCGTAATATGCGACTTCTCGTATATTTTGCTAAGTCTTTTGTTCAAGGCTAGGTTTACGCTTTGTTACGCACGGTAGCATAATGAGCTCCAAAACAGTCAAAGGCAAAGTCTAAGGGGGTGCAACAGATCAAGCCTTTTCTCTTAGCGTGCGGATTGCTCATCATACGCTCATTACGCAACGTAACGTATCACAACGTATTACATCACCAAGCTAGACATTGTTTACGCTTCATTACGTGCGGCCACATAGGCAAGCGTAAAACAGCTTAAATCCATGGTTTCCATGTTATGTTACGCTCATGTACGCAACGCAACGCGAATGAGCGTAATATAACCCAAAGACAGTTGAAACATGCCCAACGCGCATCTATTCTTCACACGCACAATACGCAAAAAAGTGTATTGTGCGTAGTCATAAAGTTTGACACAAAATTGGTCAAGTCAAGAGTACCCGAAACGTTCGGGACACACGTCATTAGGGTTGCGCCTTTTCCGCAGGACATCCCAGCCTATAAATACACCAGTTGACAAAGATACAAGGGTGGCAAAAATCAAAGAAGCAAGGGCATTCTTCTGAGCACTAGAGCACTTATCACTTTGAGCAGAGAGACAGAGAGCAGCACTTTGGCAATTGTTGACAGCATCACCTTCCGGCAGAAACAGAGCACAGTTCGCTTGAGCATCGGCAACAAGAGTAATCGCTCTTTTGGGGAAGACACAACTTTCTCCATCAGCGATCATTGGCCGTCCTAAACAGAAAACTACCTAAGGCGAAAGAAGCAGATCAAAGATCGCGAGATTATCTTGCACGATTTGCAGACTCTATTGGCCAGAAACAGTTGATCGATAGACGTCAGAGCTTGACCTTCCTTGCATTCCAGCTTTTGGCCCACGAGGTAGATCGGACTTCTGTTTGGACAGTTTTCTTGTTGTTTTGTGCTTGCTTTACGTCAAGTAATCGGGATCTCCCCATTGTAACGTGATATACAAAATATACATTTTATCAAGTCAAAGTGTAGATCTTGAAACCACACATTTCTCTCGTATTTGCCTCCTCTTATCGCGTTAGCGTTATCATCGTTGTAATTCATCTACGTTGTTTTCCCCTCATTTCACGACTTGTCGAATCGAATTGATCCACGAAACATTCACAATCTTCATCGTTTTACTGATTAGTAAGTCCCTGTCTGATCGACAAGACCATTCAGGGCGCCGCGGATTCTTTTTTCCAGCATAGCCCTCACACGGATCTGTGGTTAAAACTGTGTACACGGAATTTTGTTCGGTATTTCCAGCTGCCGACATTTTCCGTCGTTACAGTTTTCTGGCGCTAGAAGGAGGGCCTGAACCTCTGATCTGTATTTTTTGGGTAGCCCTATTAGCGATCCATACCCTAAATCGTAGACCTAATACCTCCAGGGAAGTTTACGGCAAATCGCATGGTGTAGATCGGTCGCAAGGACAATTCCATTGAAATCCTACGGGGTAGAAAGCCTATTTGCGATCTTTTTGTCAACCAACTTTTAGATCCGATTATCAGTTATCGTTAATCTCATTGATCAATGGATTCTTTTTACATGACCACAACCGCCATGGTCACTGCCGATTTGGGTGCCACATCTGTGAACCCCATCGCTGTCACCAGACCAGCTCCTGGCGCAGCGGGATCTCAAGGACCATCGCGTCGATCGTTGAGACTCCAGGGTAAAGATCCTGTTTTCACAGTCATAACACCTGAAGAATATAACTTTATCTGCGTTAAGATCCAGGCGAAGCTGGCTCTCAGCCGAGCTGAGATCGAAGCAAAACGAAACTTTGAGATGATCCACTGAGGGGGCCAAGATTTCAAACCAACAGCCTATGACTTTATCCCTTTAACGGACCATCAACATGAAATTATAACACAGTTGGTCATGGCCAAGAGCCAGGCTACACGGGTTATGACGAAACCCCAGAATGGGGGGGAAGAAGATGATGAGTTTGCAGCCCAGTCCGAGCACTCATTCCACACTCTGAGCCCCCATAATTACGTCGATCCATCATTCCCGCTCAATGGAGAGGCCGCCTCTCTTAACCCAGCCATGACCACACAGATGCACATCCTTGTCCTTCCGCAAGCCACCGCACAACCGTCTGGGCTGCAAGTACAGATACCTCACAACAACATGGGGGCAGTTTCTTGACCACGTGTATTCAGCATTCCGGTGGTGGTTCCGACGACCACCGCGCCCCATTTCATCCCTCAAATTCAACCCCACACTATATCAACAACGCGCTTGGCGTAGACTATATCGTTTCCGCCCAATTCAACACAACAAATCACAGTAGCCGTTCAGCCTCAAACATATGTCCAACAGCCTGCCGCGAGTTAGTGGGTCAACCCTGCAGCACAACATAACCAGTCTGCAGTATACAGTGTGCAACCCCCGGTTGCACCTGCAACGCAGGCTCCAGAGGCGATCCCCCAATATCCCTATCTGTATCCCCCGCAGCAGGCCGTAGCTAACCTCTCTTCGCAAACTAGTGGGTGGTGGTCTTCACAGGCCCTCCTGCCTGTAGGGATCCCCGCCCCACCATCTGCCGGGCAAGCCATTTCGCCATTCCCACTGCCTAGCATCGCTTTCCCGGGTCAGCCCCCTGCTCCCCTTGTGCAGACATCTTCTTCAACAGGTTTAGACCAAGCTTTCTAGCTTATTCAAACCCTCACTGAGGAGGTTAGACATCTTAAGGCTGCTGACTTGGACACCATACAGATTATGGACTTCTATCAAGATGATCCGATTAGTCCAGCGGTCCCTATGCTGTCGTTGCCGCCAGGGATGTCCCTACTTAATTTTACCAAATACAATGGGGAGGGAGATCCCAATGCTCATTTGGTCACCTTTAGGTCTGAATCCTTGCTGTTACAATAGTGGCCACACACGATTATCAGAGTATTTGCCATGTCTTTGACAGGGAAATCTTTGGATTAGTACCAAGCCCTCCCACGCTCTTCCATCTTAACCTTGGAAGAGCTGCTGACCCAATTTGTGACCTACTTCAAATACAACCTAAAACCGGAAGTCACACTGGATCAGCTCATAGGGGTGAAACAAGACTCGCTCGAGCCAGTCCAGAAGTTCATATAGCGCCGGAATGCTACTTTGAACGAGATCCGCGAGCCGATCGCGGACTCACATTTGTTGGCTATATTCAAAGGAGCAGTCAACAACTTTATTAAGTCAAAGCTGTATTATCTTTTCCCAACTGTTTACATCAGGCCTTCACTCAAGTTAGAAGCATCTAAGATGCTGCGGAGGCCAACAAAGACCCGGCGTATGTCGCCTACAGAAATGCACACAACAAGGCCAAAGACAAGGGTAAGGCGGCGACAACGACAGTAGCTGTGCTGACTGAAGGTGCAAAGAATAAGAACAAAAAGGCACCCATGGCGCCTCCTGAGACCACGACTAGTGCTGCCACCAGCCAAGACACAGCTGCCCCTGAAGGGCCCCCCAGCCAAAATCGAACTTTTAGCGTAAGGATCATTCAAAATACGCAGCCTTGCTTGTAAAGCATTCTGAACTGCTGAAACAACTGTTAGTATCAGGGCACATTCAACCTAAGAAGGTGTCCAAGGAGGCTCTAAAGCGTCACAGACGCCACTGTGAATTACTGAAGAACCCTTCTTTAGCCTTCCTAACGAATCACTAGTTCCGAGATTTTTTAGACTGGATCGTTTCTGCGACTATCACCAGCTGTGTGGTCACGATACAGATTACTGTTGGGCGTTGAAAGACGACATTCAGCATATGTTGGATGATAGTTTACTCAAGTTAGACAGCAGTAACCCGACGCGTCCAGAAAACCAAACATTGCACGTATAGAAGGACCCGTTGAACGCAAACGGCGATCCTTATATAATCACTGTGGTGAGTACGAACAGTGAGAGGGAACCGCCAAAACAGCCTTTTGTTTTGTGTGTCCTTGCCAGCTCACAAAGGGGGGCAACCATCTCATCGGTAGCCAGTGGCATCTCCAAGCCGCCCTTCATTATACGGGCACCTTCTTAGATACACCCTGAGTCACGCAGCAACAGACAAGCCGCGGCTTCGTCTGCGCGCACGCCTAGGGCGCCCTTCATTATCAGGGTGCCAAAACCACAGGCTGCTCCTCTCACGCAGGGGTAGACCTCCAACCAAAGTCATCAACCATCGCCTCCCAAACGAAAGGGAAGAGACGCATCAGTTAACGTAACAAAAGACCATTTTACGCTTGGCTTCCCTAAGCCTAGGCCCCTGGCCTCTGTACCTTCGCCTGTACCTCAAGGGCAGGATACAGGTGCAGAAATGCAACCACCTTATCTTGGTAAGACAAAGAATTTCCCCCCGACTGACACTGTTCCACCTCGGGAGATCTGTCTCTTGGGCCGAATGGAAGAGGACAAGGGAGGCAAACAACCTAGCCGAGAGAAGGGCCTCCTCGACACATTTACGCAGGTCAAACATGCTCTCAAACAAAAAAATACAACGTTGAGCCTTTATGACCTACTTGTGACATCCCGGGAACACCGTGAGGCTATGGTTCGCATGCTGACATCCATACCAGTGGATGAAAGCTTGCCGGCAGAGGAGGAAGCGATACATGCTGTCATGTTCCCCTCTGAAGCTGAGCAACCCAAGCCTACCTCGCTGACCTTCCATGACGAGTCTATTAAAGACAATCTGGAGAAAGGACAGGTGACAACTGAACCTATGTTCATCATCATTCAGGTCGGTCAATACCGGATCCGGAGGGTACACGTAGATGATGGCGTAGCTGCCAACGTTATCCCCTATTCCATCATGGATAGGTTGGGCCTGGTCGACTAGATCACTCCCACGACGACGGCTTGCATAAAATCGTTCAACGGGGCACGAGTTCAAGTCAAGGGGATGATGCGTATCGAGTTTGTGGCAAGGGATCAGTTCCTAACGGATGCCACATTCTTAGTCGTCGAGGAGATGCCTGGATTTAACTTGATCTTAGGGAGGTCATGGTTAGCCGTCACCGATACATTAAGAGATACACCTGCCCTATGCCGAAGGGGAGGTTGTGATACGCGGTGACGAAATCACCCCCATGACCGTCAATAACATTGAAGAAGAACGGGGTTCGGAGATAGAAACGACTGATGATCAGACCCATCTCCAAATCCCTCAACGAACCGACAGCAATGATGACGGTCTAGCTTGGGCCGACCTGCCATTTCCGGATGGCAGTGTGTAGGAGCCGAATCATAAGTCTCCTCGCCCTTACGCAGCACTCAACGTGAAGGCCATTAAGAGACAACTGAGGATTGATGGTTGAAGAATAGCCTTCACGCACATTATCACTTTTTCTTTACCAGTTAGCGCCATTTACATTCAGTAGTCTGTTTTTCCATTCAATACGTGTTTACACTATGAAATTTTTCATTTTTTACGCTTGCCATCTGATTACGCTATCGCATTTCTGTTGTGTACGCTATTCACGCTCTTTAATTACTTTAGTACAATTACGCTTTCTTTGTTACGCAGTGGGCCTGCAACGGCCTTAAACTAGCTAGGGCCCGCAACGGCCTTAAATTAGTAATTACATTCTATCATTATAACTTAGACGAAATTCTTAACAATTACGCTCACGCTTTATAGATCAAAACACAAAAGCCAAAAAAGATAAAATAATTGACATTTAAAACATCCACCAGGTCTTATAATGTGTCTTTTCAGTCATTCACAAAATAATACTGGACTGCACCGTTAATAAAACTATGCGTAAATCACATCTACGCATTTCCTCTACTGCCACTATCACCAGTATCTCTTAAGTCCAGATCCAGCCCTAATGGATCATCCTCCAGTGGGCCGTCATTTCTGGGAATTATTCTTTCACGAAAAGTTTCCTCTTCATGAAGTCCTTGTTTCGGCATTGGCTCCATACGAGGACGCTCTTCATCACTGCGTTCTTCCTCTTCCTCTGCTTCCTTAGCTGGCTCCTCAGCTGGCTCGTCTTCTCGACCCTCCGACGGTACCTAGATACAGTAAACGTGTTAGCAACACAAGCCTTGACGCCACAAATGAAAAAAAAATGTTAGAGTTATTCATGTCTAAGCTTACTTGCGATGGCCCTGCTTCCGCAGCAAAGGGAAGCTTGTCTAGGCCAATCCACAAGTGCTTCATTATCTCTTCCTCCATTAGATCTGACCACACATCCTCTCCCAGGGCAGCTCCAGCGTTCACTTTTCCTTTCTCCACATTAGTCCAGCGAGGTGGGTCCGGGAAGAATGTAGGGATTGTAGTCTGGCCCCCAGGGAGAGTCATCTCCCTTTCCAGGGACGCACTTACAGTCACCTGCTCTTCGAACTTCTTGAAGGCTTCGGAAGCTCCGATGACGTCCAGGAAAACTTCCAGGGATTGAGCCCTATCGGCAAAATCGCGATAAATTCTACGATAAGCGATGCTTTCTCGCTTATACAGATGTTTATGGTCCTTTTCCTTCTGCCCCCACTCTTGCACGCTCGCACAATAATCCCTCCAATCCTGGCTTTTTTGAGCTAGGAGCTCTATCTACATCCGCTGCTCTATCAACGCCCTATTGGTTTGCACGTTGTTTTTAATGGCGGTCCAATAACGGAAGTAGTTGATAACAGTGGTACGCCAGTCTTCATCACCCGTCCCCCGCGCTTGTAGGAATTTGCACTGTGATCGCAGGTTTCCAACCTCTTTGGTCAGCGACTCAATCCTCTGATCTGACCTCTGCAGCCTTTTCCAAAGGCCTTCATTGACGCATTTACTCTCCCATAAGGAGCATGTCGAACGTAACACACATTTACGCATTTCCTCATAAATGTGGCGTGGCACGACTGCCCCATCAGATGGAGGCTCCACTGTGTCCAAATCAATGGGCTCCGCAGGATCCCATCGGAGGCGAGCTCCTAACAGAAACAATCATCAATGTTGGTGACACATTACCACTATGTAATATCACAAACTTACTACAACCATAACGTACCAGCTCCAGGTTCGACGCGCTCGAGGTGCTCGATCATATCACTGACAACGCCTTCCATGAAGGTGAACTTGTTAAGAAAGTCTCTCCACGCTCGGCTCACAACGACGGACGTGGATGCATCTTCTTCTCCTATAGCGTAATCAAGTTAGAAGCTTTAATTATTAACAGAATTTCGCAAAAATTTCTAATACGCTCATTACCTCTGCCGCTGACAGTGGCAACTTCGCCAACACCTTTCGCCTCCTTTTCCTCTTCACACACTTGAGTCTGTGCGTCGCTGGTTCCAATAGTTGGGGCCTCCTCAAGCACCGGAGTCTGTGCATGGCTCCCGCTAACAGCTGGGGCCTCCTCACGCACCAGAGCTTGTGCACGGCTCACGCTAACAGCTGGGGTCTCTCCTTCCAAAATTGAGGCCCCTTCGCCACGACTTAGTACTACTGCCCCTGTCTCAGGGGTCAGCTGCTCGGTAATTTTCACTGGTCATATCACAACACCTTAGTATATCATTCCAAGCATTCCAAACAAACATTGCGTAATAAAATTCCTTCACGCTTACCAGGCGGAGGCTTACTCCGCTGAACTTTGACCACCACAGTTCGACCTGCGTCACTCTTAAAGGCCTCGGCTATACGGAGCCTTTTACGTCGAGCTGCAGGTTCTACAATTTCTTCCGCTAGGCGTTTCCCTTGCAAGGCATCGCCGGTGTAAGTAGGAATTATCCCGCCTACGCTATCGAGGCCTTGCACTTGAGGCACCGCCAAACCTCTGGTCGTTATAGACAGTGACTCCCTGATCCCTTCCGGCAGATCCTGCCCATGGGTAGTGCTGAGGATATGGGTAATCCAGGGTTTGGACAGCTGGTCTTGGTCTTGCTGCACCCAGACCCCATTCCTTTTGACGACCAGAAACTCAGCAAAGCGCCGAAGGCAAGCTATGAAGAAGGCGTAATGCACGTTGAAACGAGATTCAAGATTCTTGTGAAGCTTGATCATCTCATTGCGTAGCCCCTTGGCAAAATAGCTTGCCCAATTGAACCGAGTCCCTTCCTCCAGAACCTCTCCCATAATACAGGTCTGTTCTATGGAAAAGAACTTCCCTTGCGAGAGTGTTTTGGGGAAGGTCCGGGCCCGAAAAAGGGGATACATTGTCTTGGCGACGCCCATCTGGAATCCTTCGCAAGGAAATCCTTTAGCCTCTTTCGGGACCCTTACCCACTCTTCTAGCCACTTCTGGAAGTCGAGGCTCCTCTTCGCCTTCGCAGTTACGGGAAGGCCGTCCGAGGGAACGCCAAATAGGTCTTCGAAGAGCTAAGCGTCAATGTTAAAGCTCACACGTACGTGATATACGCACGTGCAAAAACGCTCTTCCTTTTCATTGAAGGAGTCGACCAAGGTCAGCATTTCACTGGCGGGGACATCAGGAGTTGCAGCTAAAAATAGATGCATTAGCTCCGCCGCTCGGATCTTGGTGGTCACTACAACCGGGGCCGCCGAGTGGCCAAGCCAGCATTGTGCATCCTTAATGTCACCGTAGCGGAAGAGGACAGTATTCGCCTCGCGGCCAGAAATCGTAAAGGTAATCTCCCGAGATTCCCTGACTGAACAACGTAAAACATTAGTCAAACGAAAACACTATTACGTAACCCTCATGGTTCACAACTACACTACACAATAATTGACGATACAACAGCCTTACCAGGTCCAAATGGCAAGGGAAATGGCACATCCTCAACGGTAAGGGGCGGATCTAAGGTCCAGTCATCGTGCAGCCACCCAAGTCTCTGGCAATTCTCAAAACCCTCAGCATAGTAGGTGGGGTACTCATGCATGTTGAAGCCAATCTGCCCTATAACACCGGCGCGTATGTTGCTGGTTGAGGTAAACGCCATTATTGCCGTTTCAGCCCATGATAGCGTATCTCCATTTCCAACTAACCTGTTGTCATGAAAAAAAAACCTGTACCATACCACATAGGCTTATCTTATACTTTACATCGATGGCAGACATATAGCAACAACAATACAGTTAACAAAATTTGCTTACCCGCCTGTGTAGTACACTGTGCCTTGTGGGTTCTGGAAATAGGTCAAGACATGGCGAGCCACGAACAGCGTATTATATGCATGATAACAACTGAACTGGGCCATTTCCCAGATCCAGTTTAAGCACCTTAAGCCTTGGGCGCTAAGTTCTCGGACCTCGGGATGACCAGTACCGATGGCTCCGTTTATTAGGAAAGCCAGGGTCCCTTGTGTAGAACCCACCAGGAGGTGCTCCAGAATGGCACCGGCAATATCACCGGACAAATTGGACCATACAATGATGTTGCAGTTGCGCAGTAAGAACTGCAAAAACTCCAGCACACCCCATCGAAACCATATGGCCTTCCCTTGCAACCGCGTTTGTGGGGGAGAGACATTAGGGACGATAGGGTTTATACAACACAAACCCTGACAATATCCAAGACAATCAGAGCAGGCTTTAGCGTAACGCTGTACAGAAAACACGATACATAAATTAACGCCTAGATTTACATTTGCATCGTTAATACAGAAAACCTATACATTACGCTTAGCAATCTATGCTGAAATCGCCCAAACCCTTCCAACAACGCAAGGTCCGTCTCTAGCAACGGCGATAGACGCAACCATACCAAACCCTCGCCTTAACGCGAGGCCCATAATTCAAAACCCTCATTTACATGAAGAACACTACATAAAATAAATGCTAAAATAGCACGAGCATGCAGGGAATGGCCTACCGGTTCAAAGGTGTCGGGTCGCGCACTTCGACCATGCCCTGTGAAGCACGCTCCAGGTTCTCCTGTACCTCGTCAATTTTAGCCAATTTGGCATTCTTCCTCTTCGTCTTAGGCGCCATTATCACAGGTTCAACACTTTCATAGCTTTACACCTTCAAATCTCCTACTCTTCTTTCTCTCGCTCCGCAATAGCTAGGAATTCAAATTCGCAATAGCTAGCAGTCCGTTCTCACCGAGAACCACTTACTTATATGCGAGGATCACCGACTTGATATCCGATTTCAGCGGGACTTTCCTAAAACGGAACCCGAAAATCAAGATATTAATGCAGCAGATATCACATGCTCCACTATCCGAAATGACGTTAAACTACCACATCTTATCACCTCGTAATCGGGTAGCATTAATTACAGCCTGTTTACAATATTCAAAACTCTGTTAGCTTTCCACGTTCGACAAACATCACATTATCTTTCTCCTAATCATTTACGCACTTTGCGATTTTACAGGGCAGACGGCAAATGGACGCAACACTTTATGCACCTCTAACTTTGACAGGCCCATACGGGAAGGTAGTTAGGCAATTCGACTCCACGCTAGTAGACATTAACCCCCCTTTAGAAGACGTAACCATAGCTATGTCAGAGACGTCCCCAGAATGGCCAGAACAGTCGACGCGCATGCTAGACCTGGAGGCTGGGGACATAACCGAAGACCTCCTCGATGAGGTCTCTATCGTTACACATAGGGGCAAAACCAAAATGCTTAAAGTCAATTCGTTATTAGACCAGGAAACGCACGATTCCATAAAGCAGGTCCTGCAAGACAACATTACTATTTTTGCATGGTCATACGAGGACATGCCTGGACTAGATCCCAGGCCAATCCAGCATAACATCATCTTAGACCCGCAGATTAAAGCAGTTAGGCAAAAGACACGCAAAATCAAGCCAGAGATCGCGCTAGCCGTGCGTGATGAAATCACCAAATTATATCAGGCTGGTTTCATCCATGCGGTCGATTACTCGGACTGGGTATCTAACATTGTAGTCGTCCCAAAGAAGACCGGAAGCATACGCATCTGCATAGACTTCCGAGATTTGAACAAGGACACAATCAAAGATAACTTCCCACTACCAAGTATCGACCAGCTAGTCGATACGACAGCTGGGCATGCGCTTCTATCCTTCATGGATGGTTTCTCCAGTTATAATCAGATCCGCATCAACCTAGAACATCAATTGACAACAACGTTCATGACACCCTGGGGTACCTTTTGCTACACTATGATGCCTTTTGGTCTAAAGAACGCCGGAGCACCGTATCAACGAGCCATGACATACATCTTTAGCGATTACCTCTTAGGAAGACTGAATGATTACGTAGATGATATAGCTGTTAAGTCTTTAAAGTCTGAAGATCATTCAGAGGACCTAGAGTTAGTCCTTAAAAGATGCTCTAAATACGAGCTTCGGCTTAACCCAAAGAAGTGCGTATTCGAAGTCAAAACCAGACGCATGTTGGGGTTTGTGGTGTCAGAAACCGGCATACGAGTTGACCCTGATAAGGTCAAAGCCATTGTTGAGTTAACACCTCCTGCAGACCTCAAGCAATTACGCGGGTTACAGGGACTCTTACAATTTATACGCCGGTTCATCTTGAGACTAACCGACAAGCTACACCCTATGCAACACTTGCTGAAAAAGGGGGTTAATTTCGAATGGATGGACGATTGCCAATGTGCGTTTGACGGTCTAAAACAGGAACTGCAATACTTACCGATGGTTTTCCCACCACAAAGGGACTTGTCATTTTACATTTACCTCGCAACTTCGGATGTAGCGTTAGCGGCATTACTTTGCCAAAGGAGGGATGATGGGTTGGAAGTGCCCATCTACTACTTGAGTCATGCTCTATGTGTGTACGAAACGAGGTATAACGACGTAGAGTGTAATTACCTAGCATTAGTTTTTACGCTTAAAAAGTGTAGGCATTATCTTTTCCATAGCAAGGTCAACATCATCTGTAAAAATAACATTCTTAGGGCCATTATGCACAACCTGTACGAGAGTAGCAAAATAGCTCGCTGGAAGGCTATCACGGCAGAATTCGATCTGCATTATATTGGCCAATCTTCTACGAAAGGCCAAGCGATAGCCTACTAGTTAGCAACGTCACCAATTAACAACCACGCAACTATAGAACCTGAGTTCCCGGATGAACATGTACATAGTTTAAGCCCTGTCTTGACAAGCCTCGAGGCAACGTTGTATTTTGACAGAGCTTCAACCGCCAGAGGTGGCAGTGCTGCCATCATTATTACGCTATCACCTTAGGATGTGTGTCTCCATGCTTATCGCTTGACCTTCCCTTGTACGAACAACGTGGTAGAGTACGAAGGGCTCCTCAGGGGATTACTAATTGCCAGCGAACTTGATGTTCGACACCTGGCGATTAGGGGTGATTCTATGCTTGTCATAAATCAGATCACAGGAGTCTACGCCTGCAAGGCTGTACATTTGCAGCCCTACTGCGATAAGGCTAAAGATCTTCTGAAACGATTTGCGACCATCGATGCCCAACACGTGCCGTGCACTGACAACACATTGGCTAACGCACTGGCCACCCTGGCTCTGAACGTGCCTTTACATCTGTTTGACACTTGCCCTACATTGATAATAGACTGCACAGATCCTATCGTTCAAGCGGTGCAAATCTCTTCTCTTCTCGAGGAAAGCACGCCTGAATGGTACGACGACATTAAAACCTATCTTCTGCAAGGCGAGCTACCGTCTGAATTAACACGCGCGCAGAAGGATGCAATTCGCAAACGGGCTAGGCAATACATCATCATAGGAGACAGTACTCTTTGTAGACGCTCTTTTGATGGCGTGCTGCTTACTTACGTCGACGAAAACCAAGCGCAACATATAGTCGGCGAAGTTCACGAGGGACTGTGCAGCGGCCACATAGCACCACGAGCTATGGCCCTAAAAATCTGTCGCTTAGGATACTACTGGCCACGCATGGAAAAAGATTGCCTGACAAAGGTTAAAACCTGTGACACGTGTTAGCATCACGCAAATCTTATACATGTGTCACCTACAGAATTACATACAACGCAGATAACATGGCCATTTCAACGATGGGGACTGGACATTATAGGCCCCGTCACGTCGAAATCTTCCGCAGGTCATAGCTTCATAATTACCGCTACTGAGTATTTTACGAAGTGGGTAGAGGCTGTTCCCCTACGGAAGATCACATCCCAACAGATTTTCCATTTTATCCTGGACAATATAGTAACCAGATTTGGTCTCCCGATGACTATTGTGACCGAAAATGGGCCACAGTTCAGTAGCATGGAAACCAACTCCTTCTGTAATAACCTGGGCATTAGACAATCTTTTTCCTCCCCCTATTACCCGCAAGGGAATGGTCAAGCTAAAGAAACGAACAAACTGATCATCAATCTTCTCAAGAAAATGCTAGACGGCAATAGAAGACGGTGGCACAAACAGATCCTCTATGTGCTATGGGCGTATTGTACTACATGTAGGACGGCTATAGGTAGTATGCCCTATAGCCTGGTTTACGGATCTGAAGCGGTGCTGCCTCTTGAGTTGCAAATTCCTTCTCTAAGAATGGTCCTCTCCACCATTATAAATGAGGCTCAACACACTGAGTCTTGGATAATGGATTTGGATTCAGTAGAAGAGAAGTGAATACAGGCTCTTGACACGATTGAAAAATATCAAGCTAAACAGAGACAAAAGCATCGTCATAACCTTCAGCAGTGCCTGATCAAGAAGGAGATCTAGTTCTCAAGGCCGTGCACGAACCAGTAGGCAAGTTCTCTGCAAACTGGGAAGGCCCTTTCTTGGTGGTTGATGCATACAACAACGGAGCATTTAGATTAGCAGACGTTAATGGCAATGAATTACCAAATCCTGTAAATCATGTGTATCTGAAGCGGTATTACATCTAGCAGCGTCTCCAGTGTGAACAACCAGGTATGGCAAGACACATCTGCTACGACGCTAAACTGGCAATACACGTCCGCTACGACGCTAAACTGGCAATACACATCCGCTACGATGCTAAACTGGCAATCCTTGCACGTGTACGCCACGACGCTAAACTGGCAAGTTGTAACCATCTGCTACGACGTAAAACTGGCAATGTTGTACAGGTCCGCCAAGACAAAAAACTGGCATCTTTTGCATGCGTTCGCCACGACGCTAAACTGGCATCAGCTGTCCACTATGACATAAAACTGGCAAAGGTAAGCAATCGTCTGCCGAGATGTAAAACCAGCACAGCTCTGTCCTTGAGTCATGACATAAAACTGACATCCACAGCACGGTCTGCTGAGACCATAAATCAGACACGCCACCGTCTGCTACGACGTAAAACTAGCATTTTTCGGTCTGCCCAGACTTTAAACTAGGACCATAGTCTGCTGAGACTTAAAACCAGCAACGACAGTCTACCAAGACCTAAAACTGGGACTTACAGACTGCTGCCATACAAGTCAGGCGAGCGTGATCATCTTTGTATAATTACACAACAGACGGGGTGGGATATTGGGATAGTTCTAGTGTCGCCACCCCACCGGCATCCTACTGATTCCTCGGATTAGCTGGGAGGCATACTACTGACCCCTCGGAGATGCCGTCGCTGCGCCCACTGCAGCGGTGGTACGTCTGAGAGTTTAGTTTCACCAGCCGGGGCCCCGACGAAATCCTCGTCGACAACGACCCCAAAGACCTCCGCCGATCATCGCTATCAGACACTGACTTTGCAAATTCATCTGGCTGGTTCTTTGCATGACCAGTTAGGTGCACTGTGTCTGATGTCTTTTGGTGGCGATATGCTGGGCCGAGCGTTAGGATTGGTGACTACGGCCTCGCGCTACAGTTCCTCCTTCACGGCTCGATTGCTTTATCTCGCCTCAAAGGGCACTCGTTTTGATAATCTCGCCTCTTGTTCGCATGCACAATGGTGTCCTCTATTTTCTTCTGTGGTTGTAGGTTACTTGCTTCAAGGATGTGGTTCAAAGGTGCGTTCATCTGAGCGGTGAAGTACAAACAGCGTTTTGAGATGGCTGCTCAGGTTAAGCCCATCCACTTAGAACTGCATGCTTATACCTCTCATAATCCTACCCTTAGCTCTCATTTCATTTCATCCCTACCACCTACTTCCCGTATGCAAAAGCTACATACGCAAACACCCATCTTTCACACTCGCATTGCAATCAAGCCCATAACACAGTTAAGTGCTATAGCAGAGATATCGCAGAAGTGATGTGCCGTGCTCCTTTTGCAAGCATTCTTGCTATGGTCTGTAACAGAGAAATCTCATACTGATGTGCTACGCTTGTCTAAAAGCATTCCTGTTGACATAAGTGTGCGTACGTTTCTGTGCGTTCAGTAAGCGTATTCCATACTCCTACCATCCTGACTCATCCTACGTCTTCCCCGAACCTATTTCCTACTGTACCATTCTATCTCCCATTCCCTCCAGCTCTGCTCTTCCATGTTGATAGGGAAACGCTTGAGTAGCCATGAATGGACACTATTCTTGCTTCTACCAATCCGGTGTTTCGTATTCTTTATCGACGTCTTTCGGGCAAGCCCTCTAACCATCAACAAAGAGGGGCCATTGAAACACCATGAAAATCGCAAGTCGGCCTCAGGTAAAGATTCGCAATATAGGCGAGGACGCATGTCAGAATTCTAGAAGGGAGAATACGACAGAGCAATACCAAGAGGCACGTAGCGTCAAGTTTTCGACTTCCTGTGCAGATTCCCAATCTTTCTATGCTTTCTTTGTTTTACGCTATATCACGCGACATAGCGTAATGGTGCTTAGCGTGATTCTGTTTAAACATGGTCCAGCATTAGAAGGCTAGTTACTTCGGCATGAAGAGAGGCTTGAGCAGCGTAATATGCGACTTCTGGTATATTTTGCTAAGTCTTTTGTTCAAGGCCAGGTTTATGCTTTGTTACGCACGGCAGCGTAATGAGCTCCAAAACAGTCAAAGGCAAAGTCTAAGGGGGTGCAACAGATCAACCCTTTTCTTTTGGCGTGCGGATTGCTCATCATACACTCATTACGCAACGCAGCGTATCACAGCGTATTACATCACCAAGCTAGACATCGTTTACGCTTCATTACGCGCGGCTGCGTAGGCAAGCGTAAAACAGCTTAAATCCATGGTTTCCATGTTATGTTACGCTCATGTACGCAACGCAACGCGAATGAGCATAATATAACCCAAAGACAGTTGAAACATGCCCGACGCGCATCTGTTCTTCACACGCACAATACGCAAACGAGCGTATTGTGTGTAGTCATCAGGGTTGTGCCTTTTCTACAGGACATCGCAGCCTATAAATACACCAGTTGACAAAGATACAAGGGTGGCAAAAATCAAAGAAGTAAGGGCATTCTTCTGAGCACTAGAGCACTTATCACTTTGAGCAAAGAAACAGAGAGCAGCACTTTGGCAATTGTTGACAGCATCACCTTCCGGCAGAAATAGAGCACAGTTCGCTTGAGCATCGACAACAAGAGTAATCGCTCTTTTGGGGAAGACACAAATTTCTCCATCAACGATCATTGGCCGTCCTAAACAGAAAACTACCTAAGGCGAAAGAAGCAGATCAAAGATCGCGAGATTATCTTGCACGATTTGCAGACTCTATTGGCCAGAAACAGTTGATCGATAGACGTCAGAGCTTGACCTTCCTTGCATCCCAGCTTTTGGCCCACGAGGTAGATCGGACTTCTGTTTGGACAGTTTTCTTGTTGTTTTGTGCTTGCTTTACGTCAAGCAATCGGGATCTCCCCATTGTAACGTGATATACAAAATATACATTTTATCAAGTCAAAGTGTAGATCTTGAAACCACACGTTTCTCTCGTATTTGCCTCCTCTTATCGCGTTAGCGTTATCATCGTTGTAATTCATCTACGTTGTTTTCCCCTCATTTCACGACTCGTCGAATCGAATCGATCCACGAAACATTCACAATCTTCATCGTTTTACTGATTAGTAAGTCCCTGTCTGATCGACAAGACCGTTCAGGGTGCCGCAGATTCTTTTTTCCAGCATAGCCCTCACACGGATCTGTGGTTAAAACTGTGTACACGGAATTTTGTTTGGTATTTCCAGCTGCCGACATTTTCCGTCGTTACAACGCTTAGAGCCTGAGCTGGATGAAGGCGCAAGACAGTGAGAGGACGGAGAAGAAGGAGAGGCATCGCCACCACTCCAGTGTCGATATCCCCCTCTACCTTGATGGCAGCCTCGATCATCCTACCTAGCCTTAATATGTGATCCTCCATCCCCTTGAGGATCGTGGTCACATAGAGGTTTGTTATGAATGATTGACTGGAGGATCTGCTGCCCCAGGGGAAGTTCGGTCGAATGGGTATCATGAAAGATGAGATCCCCATCGTCTTGCAACCCTTGCGAGAACAAGGGTTTACTGAATTATTTTCCCTTCTATTTTTCATATCTCTTTGCCTTCTGTTGGTCTCTTGTTTGTTAAGCCTCCATGGGATGATAATCTTGGTAGTCATGGTCCTCCATGACATACTCCACCACCCGGTCTTGGATGCCTAATTTGCCTAGATTGTGATATAGCATCACAGGAGCTGATCGGTCGAGTGGTAGCACGATGCTACCCTCCATGTCCCGCCATTGCAGATGCTCATCTTGATGTAGGATGAATGTGAAATCAGGGACATATTCATCGGGATGTTTGTACACCACTTGACATTCTTGTGGCACCAATGGTTCGAATACCTCTCTCTTGTGAGAAGACATGTTGGACGTTAGATGGTCCATGTAATCAGTGTACCTTACTATTTACTTAAATTCACCTAGCGTGCGCAAATGTTTCTATCTTGGGTCCATTCCAATGACTTGAATGATAATTTCACTAAGGTTAGATGATGCATGTAAGACTAACAGTCCCTGGCAATAGTGCTAATGATGAGTGGCTAGGTACCCCTACGCCCAACCATACGAATCACGAGCGTTCACACGTGACTTGGTCAAAATCCGCAGACTGTAAGCACTTAACATACACCAGACTCTAACCAGTTAAACCTTGGGTTAGAACAATCGTTGTCATCCTAATCTCACTTATGAGGTTCTTTTTACAATGGTTAAGTGAGACTAAGGCTAATGATTTTTATAGCTTTTTAATTATCTTTTTGGTGGCTAATTATCTTGGAAAGTAAGGCTAGAATATTAATTAATCTACAATTATCTTAATCTAAATATTAACTATTCCTAGCATAAGTATCCGGTCCTATCTTCTGAGCACATTCTAAGCATCTCCTAACACTTCTGGATTACTAGACATTAAGTGTCACTAGGTTTACCAAGTGTTTGAGTTACATTCGAGATGGTCATACTTATGACCTTTAAGAACTATGAATGAACAATAGCGATTGAAATTATAATAACAAAAACTTAAGTAATTAACAAGTAACTAATAAAGCATAAACATATTAAACTATTGAATGCATAAAATAGCTAAGTCCAAATGCTGCAAGGAATGCTTGAATAGTGTATTTTTATTGCCATCACACCAATGGGCTTAGACACATCAACGCTCGAATAAAGAGCTGATCACTTTTCTTACACCTGCTGTGGGCACTTGAAAATATTCTATCTCCTATAGGAATAAACTGCAAGAGCTTCACTACAACTAACTGAAAAGGTGCTTAAATGAGGCGGAAGGCCCTTTTATTTATAGGCCGGGATAGGCAGCTGTGTAAACGGGGCCACGTCAACACAGGAAGGCTATGTCGATGGGCCTGCATCGACGTGGCCACATATACATGGTAGTCGATGCATTGACTAAATGACACTTCATCAACAGGCATCTTGAAAAGCTTGTAGATGTGTTTGCATATCAGAGTTGTATCCCCCTTCAAATCTTTGGATGTTGTTCATGTCTAGGCACTTGATTCGACTATCCTTCATATGCTTGGTTGGGATTTTCATTACCTCTACAATGTTGAGCATACTTTGAGTTGCCAATAAAGGTTCATCATTGATGAGTGGTGAGGTATCCCTACACTCAACCATACGAAGATGAGTGTTCATGCACGATCTGATCGAACTCCGTGGATAGGCTAGTTGTGGTATCTAGATAGTTACACGGTGATCGCAGTTCGTTGTCTTTCCACCTAGACTAGTATATACTTTTTCACGTATGGTTTAGTCTAGAGTGAGGTGTATGATGTGATCCTAAATTAGTGCTACTCCTAGAGACAATGGAGAATAATCTTGATTAAACTAATGAGTAATAGGAAATGAAGTCTACGCTAACCTAAGTGCGATGAGCATCCGTTCCTTAATCATCCATACACATCTTGGACCTCATGCATGACTACTACTGGAATTACCAAGCGCAGATCCTAGGTATGCTACTAGGTTACCAAGTGGTCACACTTAAATGCTCGTGATTAAGTCATACTCATTTTGCATTTAACAACAGGAATAGTAAATGACGATAAAGAAATATTAACTAAGAAAACAATAAATAATAATAACAATTAACAATAATGATTAAACAATTAAAACTAAGTGAATGCTACATTGATGAAGTAATCTCAATCTTTATTGCTGATCATGTGCGTGTCCAAGTACGTCACACTCGAATAAAGGTGCTGTACAATTACAAGCATCACACTGCGAGCATGCACTTGGGAAAATAATCTAACTCCTACAAAAAAAATGCAAGGGCTTCACTACAACTACCAAAAGGATTCCTAAATGAGGCGGAAGGCCCTATTATTTATAGGTTGGGATAGGCGGCTATGTAAACAGGGCCACATCGATGTAGGAAGGCTACGTTGACGGGGCCGTGTATACGGGGCCCTGTATATGTGGCCTAGTTGACACATCGACTATATAGTGCTTCATCAATCATCATCACTACATCAATGACACTGATGATGGATTCAACCACCCCTTCGATTTTGGTGACATTTATGATCATTGTTATCTCGATGATCACCTTCATCATGGTTGTTTCGATGGCAGCTTCCATGAGAACTATCAAATGAAGAGGAATGTTTAGAATTGAATGAAGAAGATGAAGAGGAAAGGATTGCCACTGCCACCGCAGTGTCCACGATCACTCTTATGCTTATTATGATCACCATCCTTAGATCCCTTGTTGTTGCAATGTTTACATGAGTCCCTACCTTGGCTATTATCCTTTCTTGAACACAATTTATGAATAGTGGATCGTAGGGTTAGGTTCACACCCTCACCATCAGTAGCAAGGGGTGGAGAATCTTCATGTTGAGAACTTTATTTTTTCTAGTGCACTAGCCCTTTAGGAAGTGAATCTAGCCATAAGGTCAATCATTGTCTTCCCAACTACACTTGTGACATTCATTGGTATGGTTAAGTGTAACTGAGGCATTCAATTTTTATCATTTTTATGGTTTATAGTTGGGTGCTTGAATTGTAGATAAAAACGAATTTGATGAACTAATCTAAATTAACTAATTAACTAATCATTTAACTAATCCTAACATAAGTATCCACTCCCACTTTTTGTACACATCCTAAACCCATGTATCTGCTATTGGGCAACTAAGTGTTATGCTACTGGGTGTACCAAGCAATAACACTATTGTAATTACCAAGCGAATACGTGTTACGCTCGAAGTAGTTGTACTTATGTGTGTAATCTATCTAGCTTAATTGCTTCATTAATATAATAACTAGAAAATATTTAATAATTAATGGAAAACATGTAATAAATAATTAAGAACATTAAATGCATAAATAAAATAGCTAATCTATCCAAAGTGCTGCAAAGTTTTTTAGAAAGCTCATCTTTATTGCAGCACACATTGCCATGCTTAGGGACAACAACGCTCGAATAAAGATCCATTCACTCAATGACTCCTACAATGGGCACTTAGAGAAAAAATTCTAACTTTCAAATGGAAAAAATGCAAGAGCTCCATTGCAACTACAGTCTAGTTATGCCATAAATGTGGCTACAAGCACATATTATAGTCAACTATAGGCACTACATTGATGCATGATATGATGTGTCAACTAGGCCTCGTCGACAAGGCCCAGATGACAAGGCAACATCAATGAGGTTTAGTCAATGCAACCGACAGAATGCAACTCATCACTAAGGCTCTACATATAGAAGAGTTGATGCATTACATGAAACTTGTTAACCTCAAATGTGCTAATCTCACCGTGTTGGTAGATAGTTATCTAAGAACTTAAGGGAAGAAACAAGTTGCAGCAAAATTTGGTTTGTTTAATCATGAGAAGAAGATGTACAAAAAGATGAAAAGAAAGCTACAAGTAAAACAAGCATAACTAGAGATCCTCTAAACCTAATACATTAGGCAATGTGACATCAGTATAATTTATGTTTCTTATGCATGTTAGATATATGAAATAAGTACAACCAACTTCTAGTATAAATACATTAACAATTGGTAATCTCATCAGTATGTCACTTAGTATGCCTAGTAGTGAAACACTTGGTAACCTAGTAATGGTAGTGTGTGTTTAGGATGTGTACGATAAATTGGGAATGGATACTTATCTCATAGGCTAAATTAGACTTAATTTTTTGTATTTAAATTAAATAGATTAACTTTTAAAATTTTGATAAAGTAGATACAATATCAAGATCATATGCCTTAGTTATACTTAATCATATGTACTATAGCCTTATAAGTATAATAGGGAAGATAGTGTTATGCAATCACATTAAATGATCTAGATACTCTACTAGTCTAGTCCACAAAATATGATTAGGTTACAAGTAAATGCTTATGATTTGTATAGTTGGGCATAGAGGATATTTGCCAGGCATTGGCAGGGGTGGATGAGAAAGGTCTTGAAGCTAGAAGAGATAGCTTAGGCTATGAAAGAAGGGTATTAGAGGTGAATGCTATGGTGAAGAAGATAAAGGCTGACTTCTTGTTAGAAAAATGTGGGAGGAGGGGGAAGATGAGGAAGGTCTGGAAGCCATAGGAAACAATGGAAGGGTACTAGAGGCAAAAGCTAAGGTGAAGAAGATAAAGGCCTAGGGGAAATGTTGGTGGAGGGAGAAGATGAGGAAGATATAGAAGTTGTGGGAGACATATTAAGCTCTAAGACCTTGTATTGAACCTATAATCTCTTTTATAAAAGATAAGTGTGCCTTAAGCTCATTGTTGACCTTGTAAATTAAAATTAGGTTACATATTAAATAACCTTCATAATTTCTTCATTATCATGACTTTGTCCTAAGAAAATGAGGTCAGCTAAAATAACATTCATAACTTGGTAAAGAAAAATTATCAACTATCCATATATGTATATATAAGAAAGGCATAACATATGCAAATCCTTTGTATAAACATCATAAGTTCGGCCAAAACACAGTTTTGAAACACTTTTGCCAACATTATACTAACTTTCAGTTTATTTATGCTTCTACATAGATCTCATGTACGAGGCAGACTAGTAAAACACATTAGCACCAAGAACTTGCTGCAAAGACTTTCAGTAGTAGGTTTTTATGTACACTGGATTTCAGCCTCAGAACTTTATTTTAAGCATTTGGCTTGGTTGTATCAGCCAGAACTTTCTTAAGCATGATCCTGGATGCGAATTCGTGCCAGCCCTTTTCCAGTTGCTTCTCCATATCGTCTCTTCGGACACGTTGATGAACTGCCAAGTGAACCCCAATACAGTCTACGTAATGCCCTGAACTTGTGTAGATACCCAGAACCTTGAATCCCTCCATCGGTGTACAGAAATATTCCCCCTTACCATTGCCATACGGACCGTATTTCTTCTTGTTTGTGTGAAATGTGATGCTGGTTACCGAGGAAGTAGCATTGCCTTCGATTCTCACCAGATACTCGTTGGGGTAATCAAAAGTAATCTATTTCATTTCGTTGGGGATTTGTTGGTAATCCAAGTTTGTGAATGTATGGGAAGAATTAAGAAACAGAAACACAAAATATCAGGAAACGAATTGGTAATGAGAATTTTAAGAAAAAGAAAAGTATCCAGGATATATACATTTAGATTTATGTTTATACCGTTTCTGTGTTGCCTGAGGAATATCCTTTGCCGTGTTTCAGTCCCCACAGTTGGTTGCCATCGATATCTTCGTACTGCAGTCTCATGGAGGACACCACAGATCCTGCTTCATGTTTAATCCAAATCTGTCGAACACCGCAGTAAATGCCATCGTCTCGACGCCCTCCTGGAAATTTTAATGAAGTGGAAGGCCATGGCTTCCATTCAGCACCCTGCTTTCAGCCGACAATAATTTTTTACTGTAAAAATAAAATGACAGCTTCTATGGAGTATGGACTCATTAGCCCAGTATTGGGACCAAAAATATGTGATAGAGCCCACATCATAACAGAGTTGTGCCAGATCCAGATATCCCACTGGGTAATCTTTGGACATGGATACTAAAGATAAATGGAAGAAATTTTTATGGGATTACTATCATCAATCATCTTAGCCTTGTGTAAAGGGTCATCATCACCTGCTATGAGTAAAAGCCTAAACTCTTTCAGGTAGCTGTGCTTATTCTAGTTTGTCTAAAGGTAACTGAACACTTTAGATTCTTGGTATCTAACCCTTGTTATCTCAAAACTAAAATATGGAAATAATTTAACTATACTCTATAGATACACTAAGACATTTAGCCTGAAAGAATGATTAAAAAAATATAAAGTATGACTGATATGACAGAAAACTTATATTTAAGAAAATAATTAGCTAATTACTTAAAGACACCTATCATTCTAAAGGTTCAAATAATCCCTATAAGTACACTCTAAAACATTTACCCAACAAAATTAAAAGAATGATTAAAGAATATAAAGTAACTGATATGACAGACTTATATTAAAAAAAACAGCCAATCACTTAAAAGACACCTATCACTTTAAAGTCTAAATAATCCCTACCAGCATATTACTGCTAAGCAATCATTACTGTCAAGATTAATGCACAACCTTCAAGATTCCAACAGCATCATTGTAAAATGAAGCTAAAGACGGCAGCAGGATGAGCCTATTATCAGGATCATAGATGCTTGAGGAAAGCCGACAATAAACTCCCACTGAGTAAATCATGGATGGATTTTTGTGATTGTCACAATCTCCATAGATGCTGACAATCTCTATCCCACCACCGGGATTGCAAATGAAGGGGGTTCCTTTCTGTGCACCCACAGGTCCATATGTCCTCCGACTTGTGTGGAAAGTCAAGCAAGTCACCACTGGCTCTGCATCCGAAACTTTGCCAATGTAACCACTTATGCCCACCAAAATCTCTCCCTCTTCCAAATCATATGTCACCTGCAGATTCCAGTATTGGATTAGCGATCTTGTTCTATTGGAGTTGGTTCACGGAGTAAACCCTATTAGTTTCACTTACACCTTACAGAGGAAGAGAAGCAACTGATATTAATTAAAATATATAGGAAATCTAAGCAGAATCAAATTGGAAAGGCAGTTGTTCTAGTACCCTTATCCCTGGGTGAGAGCTCTGAGTAATACCAGAGGAGTAGCAACCATCCAATTTTAATCCCTCAAAGCCCACATTTCGCACAAAGTCACAGGTGTAATGTACCAGAATCTTTCGAACTCGTTGGAGAATTTCATGAGAGAATTTTAATCCTCTGTAACTCCCCCACAAACCGTATGCCACCATCAGCCTCTGTAACAAGGAACAACGAAGCACTAGCGTCACTTAATTGACTCAAGAGATCATCGATCCAATGTTAAAAATTTATGTTTTTATGCATATAGTGTTTATCTACATCCCATGAAGATTGAAAGCAATAAACAAGTGTACAAAGTAATGGAAGACCAGAAACACTTTGTATTGACAGCATGAGTAACTATTTGGCCTATTACCGGTGGCTTGGGCCTTGGGCATTGTATCAATGGATAAATATCCCTTGGGTTAGTTGAATTAGATGTTTTTAATAGCAATTTTGGTAAACTCGATAACAATTTCATTAAAGTGTCCAACAATCTTGCTTGAATTTAAATCAGTTTCACTTTTGGCTGATTTTAATTTGGCTTTAAAAATTTTGCTCTTTTGTGTTATTAATCTCACGTGCCAAAGTGCAAATATATGTCAGATTGTAAATGCAAGGAAACACTTTTACTTTTGCAACTTTAGCTAAATTTCTTTCCCTTGAATTTGAGTGAAATTGATTTCAGTAAATTTGGAATTAAGTAAGAGCGAAATTGAGTGAATGCTAAGCAAGAATGGACCAAAGGAATAATTTCTTGAGCATTATAGTTACGTTTTCTAACAAATTGTAAGCATATTTCCCATAAAATTCAGTGAACCACTTGAAAAGCCATCAAGCCTGAGGCCCAACACACACAGTTCTAAGTGATTTTGAAATCGTTCCTCAAATCAAAGAACACAATTACTGAGAGTGTACTTGCACTAAAAAAGTAGCAAACTCACTTTGTCTTCTTTGGGTGCCATTGCTAAACAGTAGAGCTGTGTTACTGATCCAGAAAAAATAGGGTGCAACGCTACACTGGATATAGGCCACAATGATCCATGCCCCTTGCACTCTTATAAACATTGAGGGATGGAGGACGTATCTTTCAAGATCCTCCTGTCTTGTATTTTTTTAAAAGATTTTTGCCCTATATTTTTTACAACTCCAAGTACTATTCAGAAAGGAGAGATGGACGGACAGTTTTTTCCCCTCTTTTTTTAAATAATAACATTGCATTAACAAAATCGGTAACATTATAACTGCCACCATCATTTCCAAGGATGTAACAGAACAATTTTCGTTTTTTCGTTTAATGTTCTACCTGCAACTGTAAAATGTTGCAAGTTTTTCCCATCCGCTTGTGATTTGCAGATGCTCGGTCCAATCATTATCATTGAATGCCATTGAAAGTCTGAAACAGACAATCAAATAGAGATACTTGATATCTTGGCTTAGCTCCAAGGATTCATACAGAGTCTGCCTTTTCACCCATAGAGATAGAAACTCTATCGGCATCTATTCAGGATGTCATAAAATCCAGAATTTCGAATCATGGAAAGTGACAGGAAAATTAGTCAGAGCATGTTTGACACATCTGGGGTAGGCGATGCTCCAGCCCTACTATAATTATTTTATGAAGGTTGTCATTCTCTTAAGAATGTCATAAAACACAGAACTGCAAATCATGGCAAGTTGATGGAAAGTTAGCCGCTGCATGCTTGAGAGATGTGGGTTAGGCCATGAACATGTTTGCTTAAAAACATTTATAGAAGGGAAAAGATAACAAAGGCATTCTCACTTAAAAAAGATAACAAGGAAAGATAAAAGAACATATCTTTGAAATATGGAATATGGGGAAGGTTATGCCAATAGGTAATGCTGAATATGTTCATAAGGTTTCGAATATGATATATTTGGAATATTGAAAAGGTTGTGGAATATTTGGAATATTGAAGATGGAGAGAGAGTGGAACGCTGCGCTGAATTTAGACACCAATGGCCCATGCGCCCTTCCCTCCAATAAACATTCAGCAATAAAGCCAGAATCTTTCTAGATGCTCCTGTCTTCTATTTTTTCCAAGGCTTTTTCTTACATAATATTTTACAGCTCCAAAGCATAGATGGACGTACAATGTTTTTTTTTTTTAAATTAAGTATTAACAACAATGTAAAATTGGTGATATTATAATTGATGCTTGCAAAGGTGTAATAGCAAAAATTTTCATTTTTTTAATTTAGGTAGGATAGATGGATGCACAGGGTTTTTTTCTAAAAACATAAGTATTAACAACAATGTAAAATGGATGACCCCCTTGTTTGCAAAGATGCAATAGTAAAAATTTTCATTTTTTTCATTTAGGTAACTGAAAATATTAGGTTAGTAGTAAGAGTCTTGACTTGGCAACCTTGGTAATTCATTCAATTCTTCTTGGTAGCATAAGATTATAAATTAAAACAAAAAAAGCTGATCATTGAGTTATAAGTTTAAAAAATAATTTCTATAAATCAAATTTTGAAACTGGTTCCATAAATCAAGAGACTAGTGAGGAAGTAAAAAAGTTTGGTTTGAGTTTTTCAACAAGAAAAGAATAACCCTATTGTACCTGCTAAACTTTTCATCATTGATTGCTTTCTTATTCTAATACACCATGGCTATGCTCATCTAGGTTAATACTGCATATGTGTTGGGTTGTTCTGTTACTGGAATCTGTAATCTTTTGCCCGATGTGTTTCTTATATAACATTTTATGCCCCCTGGCCATCATAGAATTGGGTTTACTTTTTCTATATATATATAATTTTTGCCATTTGCCTGTAATTCCCAGATTCCTGATCCAATCACTATCATCGAATGCCACTGAAAGTATGAAACAGATAATCAAATAGAGACACTTGATACCTTGGCTTGGTTCCAATGATTCATACACAGCCGTGCCTTCTCTCACTGATACAGATATAAACTCTATCAGTGTCTCTACAGGATGTCACAGAATACAGAATTTCGAATCATAGAAATTGTGGAGAAAACAGAATTTCGAATCGTGGAAAGTTGTGGAAAATTAGCCACGGCATAGGCTATGCTCCCTATAATAATTTTATGCAGGTTGTCACTTTCACTTTGAAAAAGATAACGGCAGATAAGAAACACATTTTTGGAATATGGAAGAGAGGAGCCACGGATAACCGGCTTCCCCTGGACTGTCCAGATCCCACTAACCAATAGAAAGTTTTATATACTTTGGATGATTTAGAACAATTTTTGTACAAATGTACCCTCACCAAATTTAAATCAAGGGAAATATTTTTGAACATTGATCTTACAGGGTATCTTAAAAGGCTCTTTTATGCTGGGTAAACGATCTCTTACATATCTGATATATTGCTCATGCTATTTGGGATCCACATTTTGGTCAATAGAAAGTTGGATCTAGACTCTGGTCAATAGAAAGTTGGATCTAGACTCTGAATATAAATCAAGGGGAATATTTTTGGACGAGAGTGTCTGAAAAGGCTCCTTTGTGTTGGGTAAACAATCTCTTACATATAAGTCCTATTGCTCATGCTATTTGGGATCCACATTTTGGTCAACTGACTATAGAAGCTTTTACCCAAGGAGGCACTTGAAAGGTTATGCAAAAGGTGATGCTGAGCATCATTACTTATCTATTTGAATTTCAAAGACCTGTAAAAGGGAAAATGGTCTTGCTTGTTAATGTGATAAGTGCTATCTTTGTTGCCTAAAGGCCATGATCTATGGGAAGGGAAGCACCTTTCACATTTTACTTTCAATCCTCTTTACCTTTTTCACCATTATGGGATTTTTGATTTGTGCAAGGCCTTTCATCCTATGATCATCACTTATCATCTTACTAACCTTAAAATTTTACCTTTAAGCTTGAGCACTATAGGATCAAAATTTTAGCCTTTTCAAGCCTTCAAAGCCATTTTACCCTGCAAGAGAAGTTTAATTGAATTTTTTATTAGCAAAGAAGAGAATTTTCAAAAACTCCTTATCATTAGTGAAAGGCATCAATGTTATACTATGACCTAAGAAAGGAAAAATCATTAACATAATGTCCATCTATTCATTTATCTCCTTTGTATTTCTAACAAGTCAAAATTTCCTTTACAAATTTTAAAAATTTTGTTGCCATTCCTAGCCAAAAATAATGCCTAGCCACATGCTTCAATGTTTTATCTGTAACCATATGACTTGCCATGCCACTACAATGCTTTCAAATAAAATCTTTTTCCTAAAATCATAATTGGGAATATATACCTTCCCATATTTGAATAATATTTCATCTTAAAAATGATAGTCCCTCAATTGGTCTATCCTACTTAACAATGGCTCCTTGAGGCTTTTTCAAACTTACCCTAAATCTAAATCATGTTCATAAAAATTAGCAAAACTAGCCATACCTTCCACATGAGGTATGTTGAAATTAACCACATGCACCCTAGACAATGCATCAGCCACCACACTGGCTTTCCCAGTTTTGCACTTCATCTCAAGATTGAACTTCTATAATTGCATAACCCACTTCATGTGTTTAGCACTCAACTTCTTTCAGGAATTTAAAAACTAAAGTGCTTTATGATCTTTCATCGAAATGAGCTCCCTAGGTAACAAGTAATGCCTCCAATGCTTGATTGCTTGAAGATTAATAGCATACAACTCCTTCTCATATATGCTATATTTCTACCTAGATACATTCAACTTTTAAAATAGCAAGCCTACCTTTTATGAAAGTACCCCACCAATGGCAAGTCCACTTGCATCCACCTCCATTTGAAAAAACTTCATAAAAATATAGAATTGTAAGCACCTATTCACTAGTAATTTTTGCTTTTAATAACTCAAAGCTCCTTTAGGTTTCATCATTCCACATACAATCTTTGTTTTTCTTCAAAAAGGTAAACATAAGATAATAAATACCACAAAAATGTTTTATGAACCTTTGATAAAAACCTGCTAAACCAAGGAATGATGTTACCTCCTCAACATTCTTAAGAGTTAGCCACTCGCTAATAGCCCTCACCTTGGTAGCTTACATCCAAATTTTATTTTTAGAAACCACATGTCCCAAGTATGTAATTTTCCTCTTGAAGAAATGAATTTTGTTTACTTTAAACAACAAATATGTCTCATCCAATTTCAAACTCACTCTTCTCTCAAGTGTTCCAAGTACTCCTTATTAGAGCTATACATCAAAATGTCATCAAAAAAGATAATACAACACTCACCAATCAAGTCCTTCAATATGACAAGGGATCCAAATTAGAGAAGGGATCTAAATGCCACTTGATGTGCATATGTTGACATGAAGGATTGAGCTAGGAGGATGAGGGAGCAAATGCGACTAGACATAAAGCCTAAATAGATCCTTTTTGTAACATTGTTCAACCAAGTTAACCTTCAATACCTAAACCAAGAGCCTAAAAGCTTTTGACCATATAGCTTTAACACTTTGGAATGTCCTAGCTACCCTTGACCTTGAAGCCCAAAACACCACAAAAGAGTCCTTGATTGAATTCCATGATGGTGAGGAGAAAAATCTGAAACCAAGTTCCTTGTTAGAATGTAGCTTACTCAAGACATCACTAAATCCCTACAAGACATCATTAAAACCTCTACATGGCCTTAATTACATTTAACGTTAACATGTTAGTTTTAGTGTTGTTGTCCTTTGTTTGCAAGTATGAATGAATGATTGGCACTAATAATCTTTGTAGCCTACAACAAACAAGCCTATGTGGCCTCTTATCTTTTTGGCATTTCAAGGAATTGCAAACCTTATATAAAATCTATGAAGTAAAGTACAATATTCTTATGTTATACAGTTATAACTTATGATGGCTTGTATCTACTAGTTGCCCCATATGGCATTATGCAATCTATTATAAACACATTTATTCTTCAACTTATTTGGTTATTCTCTTGGAGTTGTGCTTGCGGGATGAAGCCTAGAGTCATTGCAAGTATGCAACTCATTACAGTAGTGAGTTACCATGAAAACTTGATGCACAAGATTTGGTTAGCTTGTCCCATTATGTCAAGAGTGCTTGCCTTACATCACTTCCACTACTGCTCCTAAGCCATAATCCCATGGTGAAATTATAGTCTTTCCTATCCTAATGAAATGAAGATCTATGTTTGACATTCTCCTTTGACATACACCATTGTCAAGTTCGTTGAATGTAACACATCTCATTCAACTAGAGAACAAAACAAAATTCAGCCTTGGCAATGAAAACCAATGAAGGTTTCACCTAAAAAGAAGCAGAAAAAAAATGAGGAAGCAAATTGTCAAGAAAGCCAAAAGGACAATGAAGCCTAAAGTCAAATTAATAGCTCCAAAAAAACAAAAGGGAGAAGCCTAATAACCAAAGAAACCCAAGAGTGAAGTGATGGTTCCTCTAATACATTATCAAGTAACCAATAGTTTGAACACAAAGCATGAAGACCTCTTCAATTAGCAAGCATGTCACTACCATACCATAGTCATGATGTTAATATTTAAAATTCTTTGTTAACCCATGTGACCATTTTTCGATAGCCAACCTAGTCATTATCTCATCCCAAATCCTCAACACCTCATCTAGACCTTGTTTCACCATCACAAGCACTTCTTTGCATGATTTGATAGCTACAGAATCAAGCATGGAGAGTGAGCATTGGTGATGAACCTGTCATAGTGTTTCATGTTCTTCATTGATGCCTCTCAAGTCAATCCTAAAAATATGAACAAATAGGGACCAATGAAACACTTCAATGAAAATTCATGTTGCAATGTAAAAGGCTATGGCCACAATCTGTGTTATAATTAGGTGAAAATATAAAGGTAGAAATAATTACCTTGTCTTCCCCAAAAATCCTGCATTATGACCTTATATTGATGAAATTTAAGGTATTTTTCAATGTAAAAATTGAGATTTGTAGCCCACACAATGTAGATCTCATGCATTCTAGCTTGTAGAGGCTAAAAAATGCTTCACAAGCTATAAATGCCTTGTATCATAGCTTATGGAAGCCAAGAAATGCTCTATAAGCTATGAAAATTAATATTTTCATCTAATATTCTGAGCATTGTAGTTTCACATGCGAGGAAATATGTGGAGGAAGTGTGTAAGATTTGGGCTTTAATCCCACAAGATGGTATAGCGACTAAAAATGTTGACGACTAGAATGGAACACCGAGAGATTCATGAGCACATGGCTTTAACCCCAAGTCCATGTGAGGGCCTACTGGAGGCAAAGACAAGGTGCCCAGAATGGTCTTGTCAATCAAATATGGACTTATAAAATGTAATGCCAAATGGTGCTAAGTGTTTTCATGGTGTTCACAATGTTAACAAGGGTGAGCATAGTCAAGATTTTTAGTATGAAACAAGGGTGTCAACGCATGCAGGTGCATTAAAAAAACTAAAAATACAAGTAAAATGCCAAAATATGAGTAAAAATGTTGAAAAATGTAGAGGTAAGAGAGCAAGAGAGAATGCAGCACCACCCCAAATGGTGTTGAGCATAGTTAACCTTAAAAGGAATGTGAAGGTACGTAGAGTACAGCAGGCATAGTGGATAGCGTAGCCATAGTCTTGGGGGTGTCTAGCCATGAAGACTAACATTCTACCATGGTGTCTATGCCTACCAGGTTGGTTTTTGTAGTGTGTAGTGAAGTGCAGTAATCTACGATGTCCTGCAGTGGTATGCAACTTTTGCGTTTCTCTGGTTTGCTAGCGTGCCTTTGAATTTTTGTGTGTCCAAAATGCCAAAATGCTCAAAATTTCAAACCCCTAAAATGTTGAGGATAGGGGTATTTATAGGCTTAGGGTTAGTATGAAATGTGGATTGGCTACCATGTGGCAGTGGGACAGTTGGGACTATGCTGCACCCAACTACATTCTTCATTGAAGCAAGTGGTGTTATGCTCTGGTATGCTCCAATGGACTTTGCAAGACTACCAAACTATGACTACACTACCAACTGCATGTTCGTGAGCTGAATAGGACCACAATGTATCTAAAAAAATGCAACTTTGGAGACTATGCTCCAGGACTACATTGTCCATTGTCTCAAGTTGGGTTGAGTGTAGTTATAATTTGGGGATAAAAAGGGAGTATAGCAAAGATGCATTTTTTCTAACTATACTTGCTAAAGATGTGTTGGAGCTAAGGTGAATGCTAGTGCTATGTTGTGGAGGCCATTGGATGCTATTTTTGCCTAAACTACCCTCTAGACTAGGGGATATCGTAGTCTAACACTTAGACAAATTTTGCAAAAAAGTAGCTGTGTGTGGACTACGCTCTCCATGGGAGGCTAACTATGCTCCCAACTGGGGTCAAGTGTAGTCCCAGCACTTAGAAAAATTTTGCAAAATCTAGCTTCCAGTTGACTATGATTGACTACGCTCTAGTCTAGTGGAGAGTGTAATCTCAACACTTAGAAAATTTCTGCCAAACTACTTCTTCCATGCCAACTATGCTTGACTACGCTCCACTGTAGTGGAGAGCGTAGTCTTGGCACTTAGAAAAATCTACAGCTATTGACTTAACACTTAGAAAAATTTGCAAACTGGCCTTCGTGTGTTGACTACACTCTCTACTAAGCTAACTACACTCAAATGCAGTGGAGAGCATAGTCCCAACACTTTGAAAAAATTTACCTCATCTTGACACTTAGACAAATTTGTAGTCAAGAAGTTGTCGTCCAAATTTGATGGTGTTTCATTGGTCCCTCTTTGTTGATGTTTGGATAAGTGGCCCAAGAGACATTAAGAAAGAAATGCAAAACATCATAGCATGTTTTGCACCAACATTGCTCTCTCATGCATGGTTGGATGTCATTGTGTCATGCTCAAGATTGCTGTGGATAGCAGTATGCTAGGAGTAACAAGTGTATGTAATGTGCTAGGGGATAACAGGGGAGATGAAATGCAAATAGGGGACCATGATGTAGGATACGGAGTTAGCACAGTTGATGGTTATCATGGCACAAGGGTGGCTTGCCTCTAAAAAATGTTGACCTCTTGTCGAAGTCCTCATGAGAGAGTCAAGGTAGCTTTACGGTCTTACTAGTTATGAAATTACAACTCTACTAATTTGCTTGTGCACATGATTTTTTTTTCTTTCCTCTTTTTGCTTTTTTTTCTTTTTCTTTTCACTCTTTTCACTTTTATTTTGTTCTTTGTTGTAGGGTGAACCTTCTTTGGGTTCTGCACTTTCCTAAATGCTAACTACAAGATGCTTTCCACCAAGTGGACTACATGCCACCGGATGGGCTTTGCTCTGATGCTTATGAAAATGCATTGCATTTTTGAGATACGTGTTTTCTCCTATGGATGACTTGTGTTACATCTGCCTAGGCTTTGACTAGCCAACAGAGGCTCTCCACAGGACAACTTATGTTATGTCCACCTTGGGTTCTATGATTTAGCTTTTAGAGGGTGTCGTGTTGTCATGGGGGTTTGTAGTCTTGACTATGTAGGGGAATGCAAGGGTATGGGGGAATAGGGATGGAAGTATGTAGGTTGTAGCAGGGTAGTAGAAATATTCACTCTTTAGAGACTCAACTAGTCCAATTGTGCACATCAGAGTGATGTGGTGACTTATTTCTACGCTGAGATGCACCTTTGCACGATCACCTATGGGCTTCATCATGCAAACACAACTCTGAGAAGATAAGAAAATCACAAAACATGAAATGCAAATAAAATGTCAGGGCAAAGATGCTACGTCTGCTCCAAAGGCTATGCCAGTTGTAGATATTTGAATAATTAGGAAAATGGTGGGAGGTGATGATGCTACAGGTGCTCAAGAGCCTATGCTAATGGCAAGAGCTCAGAAAACTAGACAAAGGTTGCATTGGTGATAGAAGCTCAAAAAATCAGCAAAATGACAGAGGGGCCATAATGCTACAAGTGCTTCAATGGCTGAATTGATGGCAAGAGCTCAAAAAATCAGAAAAATGCCAAGGGGCCATAATGCTACAAGTGCTCCAAAGGCCAAGCCAATGGCTAGTGTTCCATTATAGGACTATAGTATCCCCACCCACATGGTGCAAAAGAGTGGAAGGGAGGGGGGTTTCAAAATTATTCTCACTCTCTTGCTCATGGAACTATGCATGACTAATGGTGAACTTGGTTTAAGGTCTTGGTAGACCATTCTATGCTAGTTTATAGTCATAGTAGACTACTGCACCAGTATAAAATTGTAGTGGACATGCTATTGTGCCAGTTTAACATCATGACCCAAGGACAAGTGCCATGCTAGTTTAATGTCATAGTGGATGAATGCAATGGATGCTAGTTTAGTTTATAATCATAGTAGACTTTTTGTGTCAATTTATAGTCATAGCAGACTTGTGTTTCACTAGTTTAATGTTGTAGTAGATGTATTGGGTCTATGCAAGTTTAACGTCATAGCAGATGAATGCTTACCTTGTTTTGTTTATGTGCAGCATGCTAAGTGTTGTACAGCTTTAGGTATGAATTGTTCACTGGATTGGAAAACTAATTACCATCTTGATCAATGAGCTTGAATGCTCCATTGTCATAGGCCTTAGTGACAAAGAAAGGTCCTTCCCAATTGGTTGAGAATTTGTCCACAGGTTCATGAATGACCTTGAGGACTAGGTCCCCTTTCTTGATCAGGCATTGATGCTAGTTGTGATGGTGCTTTTTCCATTACTTTTCTTGATACCATTTGATGTGATCAAGTGTCTACATGTGCTCCTCCTTTATTGACTCAAGGTTCACAATCCTTAACTCATTGTTCTGATCTTCATTGATGAAGTTCGAGAGGATTACCTGAAGCGATGGAACCTACAATTCAAGGGGAAAAATTGCTTCAGACTTGTAGACAAGACTGTAAGGTGTCTTACTTGTTGTTGTTCATCATGTTGTGCAATAGGCCTAAAGTGCATAGACTAATTGCTTGTGCCATTATTGTTTGCTATTGTTTAGCATCTTCTTCAAAAGGTTGATGATGACTTTGTTAGTGACCTCCACTTGACCATTCACTTGAGGGTAGTATAGTGATGAAAAGGAATGTTTGATACCAAAGTGCTCACAAAAGGCTTTAGTTTTAGCATTTTTAAATTGTGACCTATTATCTATTACTATGGTCATGGGTAAGCCGAAATGGGCCACTATGTTATCAAGCATAAATTTGTAAACTTGCTGTGATGTTGTCTTCCTAAGGGGAATAGCCTCAACCCACTTGGTGAAATATTCAATTATGATTATGATGAAGCTATGCCATGTGGAAGACTCAGGCATTATAAGTCCAGTGATGTCCAAGCCCCAATGTTGGAACGACCACATGATCTGCATTTTGTGTAGTTTAATTGGTGGCACGTGTATTAAGTTAACATGTTGTTAACACATGTCACACGTTTTGACCTTGGAGACACAGTCACACTCCATGTAAGGCCAATAGTAGCCTAAGCACCTAATTTGTTTTGTCATTTCCCTGGGTGCTATGTGACCTCCACATAATCCCTCATGGACTTGCTTAATGATTGTTTGTGCTTCGCTGTCACTTACATAGGTTAGCAGTATGCCATCGTAGGATCTACAAAACAAGGTGTTATCACCCACGGTGATGTACTACCATGATCATTTACACACTGCATATTTTTGAGTGGAAGTTAAGTGTTGCGAAGGTTCACCCTATAGAAGGTACGCCTTAATGTTGCCATACCATTCTTCTATATGGGTTGTGCTTATTGTGGCTATGGATGCAATGTCAATGATTTACATAATAGGCATAGCGCAATCTTCCACCGAGGTGGGTAATGCATGGAACATGTCCAGTGCAATGCTCAAGGCTAGTGTCGCTAATGTGTCAACTCTAGCATTTTCATTTCGGAAAATGTATTGGACATCTGCTATTGCAAACTATTAAAGAAAGTGCTTTGCTAGGTCACAGTAAAGCTATAGATGTTGGGCCTTGCAAGCGTAGACCTCTATCACCTGGTTGACCACTAATTATGAGTCACCTTGGATTGTTAGGTGTTGAATCCCTAAGTTGCATGTTGCAATGATACCTCAAAGGAGACCTTCATACTCCACCATGTTTTTAGTGTAGGGAAATGCAAAACAATATGGAAAGGATTAGATCTCCCCAGAGGGAAATGTGATAATGGCAATGGGTGCTACCATCTTGAGAGGTTGAAGCCCCATTGAAATGCAAGAGTGCATCATAGTTATTAGGCACTTCACTAACACTACTAACATGCTTATTCAGGAATTCTAGATCAATAATTGCTTGATCATTCATTAGCAAAACTATAAGTTGTGTGGCTATAGCTTAACATTTTGTCGAGGATTGCACAACATAATGTTGGTCAAACTCTATTGTTATTTCTTTCCATTGTACAATATGACCACTCTTGTAGATGTTCATTGTAATTGCTTAAAGTATGTTATTATTGCAAATGATGTTGACTTGACTGTAAAAAAGGTAATGCCTCCACTTCTTGAGTGAGAAGACTAAGGTGAGGTAGTACTTTTTCACATCATTGGATTTTGTTTCATAGGCTACTAATGCATGGCTTAAGTAGTACACCAGGACCTCTATACCATTGTCTTGCTTTTTGCAAAGTAGAGAAGTGATGGACATGTCAGAAGAAACAAGGTAGATGCAGAAGGGTTTATCTCCTTGCAGAGGGTGAACCATAGGAAGTTGCACCAACTCTTGCTTAATATTGTCAAATTCCTATTGGCATTGAGCTATCCACTTGAAGTAGGCTCCTTTCTTGAGTAGATGTTGCATTGGCTATAACTTGTCGATTAACCAAGTAATAAACTTGCGTATGAATTGCAATATGCCTTGCAACCCTCATAGCTTCTTAAGGTTGGCCATGGGTGCTAAGTTGGTTATGGCCTTAACCTTATCAGGGTCTATGCGTATTCCTGCTTCAGATACTACAAAACCGAGCATCTGGTCCATTCTGATGCCAAAAACACACTTCTTAGGGTTCAACCTAAGATCATGTTTTAGACAACATTTAAGTACTATGTCTAGATCATTTGCATGGTTATGAGGCACTTTGGACTTAACTGCAATGTCATCAATGTAGTCATTGAGTAGGCTTAGCATGTAATTGCTATAGATGTATGTCATTACTTGTTGATACATTGCTCTTATGTTCTTGAGTTCGAAGGGCATCATCGTGTAGCAAAACATGCCTTAAGGGTTGTGCTGAGCTGGCACTCAGGGTTGGTCTTAATCTAGTTATAACCCAAGAACCCATCCATGAAGGATAACAAGGCATGGCCAACCATGGTATCGATCAATTGATCAATATTGGGCAAAGGGAAGTTATCTTTAATGGTTGCTTTGTTTAGGTCTTGGAAGTCAATGCACATGCATATACTTCCATTTTTCTTGGGCACAACTATGATGTTGGAAACCCAATCTGCATAGTCAACAACCCAAATCAAAGTAGCTTTATAAAGCTTGGTGATTTCATCATGGATGTCCAATGCCACCTCAGGCCTAACCTTGCATGCTTTTTGTTTTAATAGTTTAATGTAGAGATCTAAGATGATATTGTGCTAAACTAGCTAAGGATCTAGGCTTGGCATGTCCTCATATGATCATGCGAAGGCCTTGATGTTATCGTTTAGCATCTTAACGATGTATTGGACATGTTGGGGATCTAGTGATAAAATTAGTTTTAGCATTTTCACATTGCCATTTGGTGTTGTTACAAGGATCTCAATGAGGAGATCCTTTGTAATGTCCCTTGCATCTAGATCAAGAGCCTTAACTAGATGGTAGGGCTAGTCTAGTGGTGTCTCTATGAATGCTATATATTTGACATAGGTTGTAGGCTCAAGGTCTAGGCAATGTGGGTCAATGCATCGCTTGGTGTCACCATGTGGCTTGGTGAGGACTAGAGGTAAAAGAAGCTACTCAAGTGTGGCCATGTTGTGTTCCTACAAAATAAACCAGCAAAACATTAAGTGACACCTATATAAACCAATTTAATATGCACAAATGAATAAAAATTAATGTGATGAAAATATTCCCAAGTATGCAATAGGGGCTATAAAGATGTGTAGGCATGTGTGCACCAGTTTTAGGTCTTGGTAGGTTATGCGTGCTAGTTTTAGGTCATAGCAGGCCATGTGTGCCAGTTTTAGGTCTTAGCGGACCATGTATGCATTAGATGTGTCAGCTCGAGAAAGCTTGTGCATGCTTGGAAAGTGAAATCAACTTGGGCATTTCTAGGTGATGAAATGTTAAAAATTTTGGCTAAGGCACTCACTAGGCAATGAAAATTTGCAAATTTTGACTAAGTGTGGATGACTACGCTCTCACCCAAAATTTGAATATTTTGGCTAGGTGTGGAGCATAGTCTTAGGTAGGTGAGATATTAAATCACCCTAGGATGGTATATAGGTGCATTTTACCGTGGGTAAGTTGTCATTTTCAAACTTTCCAATGCAAAGTTCAGAGCATAGTCTTACCATCAATGTTGTTTCACAGTGCCAATGAAGAGCATAGTTGGAGCCATGACATGCCAAATTAAACACCTACACCTAGGATTGGTGAATGTCAACAAGGAGGAGCGCACACTAGGCCACCTACTATAGGCATGCATGGAAGAGATGAGGCTGTTGACATCTACCAAGTACCCCAAATATGCTTCCCCATTTTCATTTTTTACTTCATTTATTCTACACTTCAAGGGTTTTGGCATAAATGTTGTTGGTGCCTTGCCATGTTAGGGGCCATCATCGTCATGGGCCATTTTGGCCATCATGGTTGGGGAGGGCATGTATGGATGAAAGGATTTAATGCAATGGGGTTTTTTTGTGGCTATGAAGGAAAACCACAAGCTACCTTGCATGTCACAGCGACAATGGGGAATAACTACTAATACATGGCATAGCATAGCCCTAGAGGCTATACATGGGGTCATAGGGTTGCAGGGTTTGGGAGAGTTTGGTAGTAGCAAGGGTTTTCAAACATTCTCCCTTTTGTTTTTCCCCTACACGGGGCACAGGGCTTGGCATTGTAAGGGCTAAGGTTGTAGGCAAGCTAGGGGCACAGGTGAAATGGATAGGTGTTGGGTGTTTTGATGACAGTTAAGGGTAGTTTGCCATGAGGCAAGGATCCTAGTAGGGGTTTACCCTACATTATTTTTTTTTCTTGCCCTTCACATGTAGAGGCTTTGAAAAAAATTTCTATGTTTATTCATGGCATGGGCTAGGTAGGAACTAGGGTTCCAACTGCTACAAAGGATGGCTACCTATGGGGTAGTGAGCATGGTAGGGATTCTACAAATTTTTTTATAAATTCAGAAGGGGGTAGGGCCAAGTGCATTAAGGGCCATGAGGGCCGTGGAATGATTTCACCCCATAGCACAACAAGGGATATAGGGGTGTTATGCCCTACAGTGCAGTCACATAGCCACAGGCACTACAAAGGGGGCTTAGTGTCAAGGATGCATTTTTTGTGCTTTTTCTTTTTATGTGGTGATGTAGGGATGCAGGGTGCTACACACCATGAGGGTCATGATGGTCATTGCATCCTATAGAGGATGGTAGGGGTAGTGATGGGATAGCATATAGACATGATGCTAATGCCATAGCAAGGGATAGTGCCCAAAGGGCAGTAGGATAGTGAGCACAAGCATAAGGCATGCAGGGTGACGTAGGGCACGGTGTATGCAAGGCATGATAGTTGTAATGGGCATAACACTCGATGCTATAGCAGTGAATGGAATGAAGGGCGTGATGTGAGCAATGATGTCCAAAGGATGATGGGGTAGTACACAACATTGTGGCAGGGTGCAGTGCATGAAGAGAGCATTAGGACTACAGCCAAAACTTCATTCCTTATTGTCCATGGCCAAGACTATGCTCCCCATGCCTTGGAGGCATAGTTGATGTCTGCCCCAAAAGTTAGTTTTTTGGGACTACACTCTATAGAGAGCATAGTCACAGTGCTTAGAAATTTTTTTCCTCATTTCCAAACTACTCTCTCTACAAAGGTAGCCTAGAGTTAGAATTTTTTCAAAAATTTTGTGCTACGCTCTCCACTGCAATAGTCCAAAGTTAGAAAAAATTTTAGAATTTCTAGACTATGCTCTCCACTATGGCAGTCTGGAGTTAGAAAAAATTTTCAACTTTCCAAACTATGCTATCCATAGTTAGAAAAAAATTGCAAAAAATTTTGTAAATTATGCATAATGTGAAACTTGCAAAATGTAATAATGGTAATCATGTAAACTACAACGATGCTAAACCTATGGAAACATGCTAATGCTAAACCTATGAAACCTATGAAATGAAATACTAATCCTATGCAAACGTGTTATACCCTAGTGAGTACCAGGTGCACCAAATATGTTGGTTGACATCCTATACCCGTGGGGCCCTAGAGGGCATTACCAAAATGAAGCATTTTTGCTAATCCATGTTATATTATGTTAACTTTGCTAAAGTTAATTTAATGGTTTTATGTCAAAATTTGCATCTATGTACGTATACTAACACTCTGCTTATTTCTTTGGTTGGTGTAGAGTGTTGTTGAAGCCTATCTGGATCATCGTGGAGCCTATGGGTATGTTATGCTGCATGAGTGAGCCTGTTCCTAACATGCCTATGCTAGATATGCAGGTGGGTGTTCAAGTGGTGTGGTTTCAACCAAGGGCTTGTGAGTTCTTGGAGTACCTGCTACAGTAGTTTAGTATGATCATGTGGTCATACTTAGTGGTATAGGCTATGAGTGCCATCACTGAGATGTTGCTGCTTGAGGCTAACCAAGACATCTTGAGATTCATCTTAGATGAGCTTACTACTAGTAGTGATGGGATGAGTGATTTAGGTAGAGATTCCAAGAGCACTTAGTGCCTATCCAGGATACGACATATGATAGGATTTAGTTGCTACAATAAGAGCAACACCCTACGGGTGCACATCCTATTCTAGAACCCACTTGGAACTATCTACTATGCTAGAGGGTACATGCTTTTTTGGATTTCATAGTTTATCTTTTGCTACTTGCTCATGTTATCTTGCTAATGGCTCATGCTTAATGCCAAATTCAGAGTTAATGAGGAGTTCCTACATGATGAGGTAGATACTCTAGCCTTGACCCACACCACCTTGGAGGTATTCTCCTCTAGCCTAAATGTTTAGAAAGCTATGCTTAAGTAGGTGGGATCTGATTTGGAGGTTTACCTTGCCTGCTACCTAAGGGCATATGAGCGGTGTAGGATCCACAACTAGTTGGATGAGAAGTGGGCCACTACTATGATCAACATCGAGGAGATGCTTGCAACACCATTTCCATCTTGCATCCCATTTGTGCCATGTATTTGCCTATGTTTTAGCTCATGTGCTTGCTCTCATGTTGCCTATTAGTTTGTCTTATGCATGATGCTAACATTTTTTTGCCTTTGTTGTAGCTGTAGTTGCTTTAGGTCAGATGAAAGTGGTTACCACAGGCCACACAGAGGCCATCCTCATCATGAAATATGACGATGTGGAGGGTGAACAACATTGACTGTGTCAAAAGGCCTCAAAGGCATTGATAACTAGGCTCACACATGTAGGGTTGATGGACCTATTTTTGCCCTTATCCCAAGTATTCTGGTGGCCAAAATGGTTACCATCATTGACTCCTTTAGTAGTGACATTTGATAGTTTGTTACCTGAGTGCATGATGTGAGGGTAGTGCTCAATCTCAGTAAGGCCTTCATTGCTAACCTCTTTGGCATTTCCACTGATGGCCTGTTGATTGTTGATAAGGCTAGTAGGGAGGTGGACCATAGAGGAGAGATTGAGGATTGGTTAGGGGCCACCTGTTATGTTCAAAAATGTTGATGGCTAGAACACTAAGAGGTTACTAGGTGTATAGCCTAACCTCGGATCCATGTGAGGGCCATGTTGGAGAAAACGAAAATGGGGTGCCCTAAATGGTCTAGTCGATCAGACATGGGCTTACATGGTGACAATAACGTGGAGATTGAGGTGAAGGAAACTGTTGTACAAAAAATAGTAAAAGCATAACAGGGTATGTACCTGAGAAATAAATGTGAACTGATACACAATGATGCAAAATATATGCTGTAACAAAATGAAAGGAGAGCTTGGGTGAGAGAATGCACCACCCCAAGATCGGGGGATTGTACTTTTGTTTAGCTGATGAAAGTGTACAACCGATGTGCAGTGTTGGACAGGCATAGCTAACAACAGAACAGTATGGTCACAACTCCTAGACTGTTGTCGATGTCCTACTAATAGGAACTATTGAGCTGGCATTTACTGGGCTAAAGAGAGATCCAGGAAGTGGCACTGATGGGATTTGCTATTTGCCAACCTTTTGCTCGCCAACTTCCTTGCTAAAGCTAATTGCCAGAAAGCCAATTGCCAAAACACCAATCTCTAGAAGCTAATTGCAAGAAAGCCAAATCAAAAATCCAACCCCTTAAACATTGTTTACTGGGGTATTTATAGGGCCAAGAGTGGGAGAGAGTCGTGGTTTGGACACCACATGTCCTAGTTCCCACATGGCACGAACATGGATGTGCTACACTGTTGTGCAATGCTACACTACTGTGTTATGTTGATGTGCTACACTACAGTGGGACAAGGTTGGAAGTGAAACCTGCTAAGCTGTGATCATACCATTCAATTTTCATGTGCTAGAATCCAGGGAACTACCATGTTTTTACAAGAAATGCTAACATCAAATGCAAAGTGGAGCCTATGCTCCAGGACTATGTCTTCCGTTCTCTTGCGAGTAGGGTCAAGCATAGGGACACCATGTTGAACGTGACACCCACACTATTTTTCCCTTAGCCCAAGTATTCTGGTGTCCAAAATGGTTACCATCATTGACTCCTTTAGCAGTGACATCTGACAATTTATTACCCAAGTGCATGATGTGAGGGTAGTGCTTGATCTTAATAAGGCCTTCTTTGCTAACCTCTTTGGCATCCCCACTAATGGCCTATTGATTGTTGATAAGGCTAGTAGGGAGGTGGACCATAGAGGGGATATTGAGGATTGGTTAGGGGCCATCCAATCTCACAAGGGCATACCAATCAAGGATGTGCTTGTGCTTGAGGTACAGGAGCTCTAACCTATTTTTTGTACATGTGCCTTTCCTAAGTTGCCCTTCCAAGGAAAGATCCTTATGGTGGAGTAGGCATGGGTGATGAAAGATGTGTTGCTAGAGGGAACAAGGTTCAACTAGGCTACCTACATTACTACCGGCTTACATGCAAAGATCTCTAGGCTACAATTTAACATCCAAGCATGGTCCCATGTTCACTTCACATTCTTCACAAGGCACCTGCGAAGGTTTATGGAGCTATTGGTTGTGCACGATGGTGGACGTTGGGTGATGTAGGACCACGAGTAGCTATCCAAACCATGGATCAAGTACCTATTTACAAACATGCAGGCACAAGACCCCCCAAATGATATTGATGAGTCATTATCCATAATGACTAAAGGTCCTGTGGGGTAGTCACACTATTCATGAGATAGCACGAGGGAGGGTCCTCTAATTTGCACTAGATATGTGAACAAGGTAGATCATTATATTGTAGAGATGGTGTGACCATCTAAGGCAAAGATTAAGAGGCCACATCTTATAGAAGAGTCTATCCCTAAGATCAAAAGACTAAGCAGTAAAAAGATCCATATGAAGTTCCAAAGCTTTTGCATAGAGGTTGCAAGCTAGTATGTGTAACTTGTTAGATGCATTTATTGTGTTAATGTATGTTTATATTTTTATGTTTTTTCTTATGCTATGCTATTAATTAGTACTAATGTGCTATGCATATGTGTTGATTGTGGAGACTAGAGAGGACTATTAAAGCAATAGCTAAGGCAATAACAAAAGGAGTGCACCCTCAAGCTAAGGGAGAGGCTCATGGAGATGAGTTGCTAGAGGTAGCATAAATCCTCCAACAGTTAAAGGAGGGGTTTCTCCACCCTGATGGAGATTATTTTGATTTTATTTTTGATGGTGTACATCTAGGTGACCCTGCACTGAGCCTGAGGGCTTGTTAGGTAACTACTTTGTGTTACCATTTGTTATTGCCCTTTGCTCTAGCATCTTTGGTTGTTTGATTATATGCTTATTGCATCATTGTGTTACAGCCTCAGATGTGCCTACTAGCAGTCCCACATCTACCTACCACATGGAGCCATGGGTAGACATGCCTGATAAGTTTTCCTTCATGGAGGACATCATGGAGGACATGGTGGACCATTTGCAATAGGAAAATCCTAAGCTTGGTATGTTTGCTATGTTACTTTGCTTAGTGTTTTTTTACTAATTGAAAGCTTAATTTGTGACTAATATTAATGAATTTTTTCATGCCAACAAGTTCTAAACTTTAGTGGGATTTGAGTAGGGTGGCCAAGGTGGATGCCCTACTCAGATCATTGCAATTTTGGCAGTAGGTATCAAGAGATGCTATGGGCCCTAACGATGCGATGGGAAAAGAAGAACCTCCACCTCCACCTAGTGCAACTGGTTGAGCACAACCTGATGTAGTCGCACTATTGGGCATTCTTGCATTTTGTTTTTGTCTTTTTGTTGCTCATGCTGCTCATGCTATGTAATACTATTCATGTGATATTTAATTAATGTGCAAATTTTTTTTTTGATTTATGCTCACTATGTGCTTGCTATGCTTACAAGACAATGAACTAATATGCTAAGTTAGGATTATGTAGTTATAATGTACTAGGTCATTGCGAGTCCTATGCTAGTTTAAGGGCATAGCAAGAGGGCTAATGCTAGTTTAAGGCCATTTTGAACCACATATATTGATAGTTTAAGGCCATTTTAGGCCCTAGTAGAAGGATTAATGATGGTAGTTTAAGACAATTCTTGGCCCACTAGTAGTTTAACGTCATTCTAGGCCTAATGGTAGTTTAAGGCCATTCTAGGCCAAAGCATTGCCAGTTTAGGACCATGGCAAGCCATACTTGTAGAATTATAGATGGTCGTTTTAGGCCATTCCAGGCCAAAGTGTTGCTAGTTTAGGGCCAGGGCCAGCTATAGGGGTAGAATTACAAGTAGTAGTTTAAGGCCATTCTAGGCCATAGCAATAGTTTAAGGTCATTCCGGGCCATTGCATTGCCAGTTTAGGGCCATGGTGGGATGCATAGGGCTATTTCCCTTTTTCGTAATTTTGGATTTTTAAATTTTTATGTGTTTTTTTGTTTTTCATGAGTAAGCTAGTAGTTGTTAAAGGATAAACTAAATAAGCAAATGTGTAGACTAAACAAAATGTATAAGCAAAGCAAATAAATGCATAATTAGAGCAAAATAATACATAATCTATACAATCAAGGTAAATGTAAATGCATAAACAAATGAAATATAAGAAAAAAGTGAAATGTATGGCTAAATGTAAAGGAAAAAGGATAGGTAGGCACCTAGCACATGTTGGACTACGAAGATACCTCAGTCATGTAGTTGCTTCCTAATCCAATATGGGTTGAGAGGCATGTAGGGCCTAGACTGTACTATGTGATATTTCCCTTGACCTTCGTCTACTATGTCAAAGGGAAATTCTACCCATAAAGCATCCTCTAGGAGGTCACTAGCTTCTTTCACTTATTTGGATGGGTTTTCCTCACATGTTTCATCCTTGTCCTTTACTACAGATGCATCATTAGGGAATTCCACCTCTGATCCTTACTTTGTATCAATGTTGTTAATGGCCAATGGAGCTATGTTGTCACCATGGATAATGACTTGATCACCTTCATATGGAAGGTGGATTTTGAAACACTAGAAAATTTTGGGTCTTGGCATCTCGACTGCAAATTTGGCTAAGTGTCAAAATGGTGGCACTTTGCCCAAATTTTTCTAAGTGTTGAGTGTAGTCAGCTCCAACTGCCAGATTTGCAAAATTTTTCTAAGTGTCAAAACTTAGGAAATTTTTCTAAGTGTTGGTGCTATGCTCCCCAACATAGCTAATGTAGCATGCATGAAGGCCTATTTTGCAAAATTTTCTAAGTGTCGACAATAGTTGTCAAAATTTTCTCAGTATTGTGCTATGCTTGGCACTATAGCTATTACGCTTGACACTATAGCTATTACGCTCGACACTATAGCTATTACGCTTGACACTATAGTTGCTATGCTTGACATTGTAGCTATTATGCTCAGCATTGTAGCTATTACACTTAGCACTGTAGCTACTATGTCTAGCATTGTAGTTGCTATGCTTGACATTGTAGTAGTAACACTCTACATTGTAGCTAGTACACTCTGCTACACTCTAGAGTGTAGCTAGCATAGCCAACACATAAATGGCCAATTTTGCAAAATTTTCTAAGTGTTGTGCTATGCTCCCATTGCCTCTACTATGCTCTAGAGCATAACTAGCACTTCAATGAAAAGTTTTGCCTAAGTGTCAAGCTAGAAGCTATCAAGCTAACTCAACATAGAAGAGGCATTTGGTAGATTTTCTAACTCCTGAGGCTACCTCTCATGCTATTCTCTAGAGTGTAGCTAGTGTAGCAAAAACAAGGATTACAGTCTTCACAAGATTCTTCTAAGTGTCTATGCTATACCCTATCCCTAGGGAGCATCCAGTGTCTTGCACGTAACATGGGATGAGTGTAGTAGCCAACATTCCATCTCCCACACGTAACAAGGGATGAGCATAGCAACTAGAGTTAGAAATTTTTTGAACTTTTTTTATTCACCTCTAGACTTAGAAAATTTTCTAAATTTTTCTTGTGGTCCCACCTACTACACTACCACGTAGCACTCGGTCTGCATTTTGGGCTAACCCTAGCCCTATAAATACCCCTGCGTCCAAATGTTTTAGGAGGTTGGCTTCCATTTCTTACTAGTGGGGTAGTTGGCACTTTCATTTGGCATTTGGCACTTTGGCATCTTGGCACTTATCTTTGTGGGTGAATGAGACCCAAAGCACACCACACTAGTAGAGAGGCATAGCTACACTATAGAGTACATCACAGCCCAATTACAACCTTGCAAAACATCGCACGGTACATCGTGGCAACCAACTCGATAGGCATAGTTCATCATAGAAAGCACCAGACTTCATGACATGATATCATAGAGGTTGTGACTATGCTCCCACTATGCCTGTTGTACACTATGTACCTTTTGAGACCCTTTTGGAATTAGCTACGCTCCCCCTTTTAGGGCACTGCACTTCTGTTCTCAAATTCTATTACATTTCTCAAACATTTCTCTTTGGTACTTAGCGTAACACTTGTATTTTCTCACTTTTTCATACTTATTTGCACATTTACATCACTGCTCTTAGGTCAAGGCACCCTTCTATGCTCTAGCATAGCCAACCTTGATGCCTATGCATAATGCAGTATAAACCCTTCTCATACACGATCATTTTAACACCACGTAAGTCCCTTTCTGATCAATAAGACTATTCAAGGCACCTTGTTTTCATTTCCTAGCATAGCCCTCACATGAATTTGGGGTTAGGTTGTATGCTTGTGGAGCTCTTAATGTTCCAGCCATCAACATTTTTAGATGTCATAATTTTTGGCTCTAAAAGGAGGGCCTCACCATTTTCTTCTACATTTTTTGAGTGGCACTTAACTAGAACTCTGGATACTCTAGAGAGCGCAAAAAGTTCTTAGAGCATAGCAAGCTCCAGCATAATGAGCATAGCATCAAAGTTAGCCATTTTTAGTAGTTTTCATACTTAGCACTTTGTCTACATTTTCATACTTAGCATTTTTTATGCATTTTCATACTTAGCCAAATTTTCTATAGTTTTACACCTAGTCATTTTTTTTTGTAGTTTCCATACTTAGCCATTTTTTTTTTTGCATTTTTACACTTTGCCATTTTTCTACAATTTTGTACTTAGCCATTTTTTTGCTACTAGCAAACTTAGTCATTTTTCTGTAGTTTTTAGAGTTAGCCATTTTTTGCAAACAGCAACTCTCACAACCCAACCTATGAACATGAATCTAGATCAACCTTCCATGTCGGTGTCTAACACATTTAACACTAGGATCCACCCAAAGCATGTTTCACTAAGCCATGAATAATACAATTTTATTTATTCCAAAATCCAAGTAGGATTACCAATGGATCACCTCAACCTATAGGCAAAACAAGATTACAAATGAGTCCATTAGGATGGATGAGAGTACAACCCTACCTTGTTTGACATAATCCCACTCACAGAGTCCTAACAATTGTTGTCCCAACTCATTCATGCAAATAGGCATGATGCAAGGACAACCTATGAGGAAGCCTCATAGGAGGAAAAAGATGAGTTCAAGGCCTACTCCAAATGTGAGAGTCCCCTCTACACCATCTTCCAACAACCACTCCCTAGTATAGCCCCTCCTTGGTTCAATCCACCTATCCTATCTGAGATGGTAACCATGCAAATTCAGCTTTTCTTACAAGCAACCACTACATTTCCCCAACCCTATGTTTTCTCAAGGGCTATTTCCCAGCCCTAGATGATTCAGACATCCCACATCCCACTTGTCTCATTGATGCCCATGGCATTTGTCCAACCCACTCATGTGTGGCCTACCTCAGCCACCACACCCATCGCTTAGTTGACACATCAACTAAATAAATCTACTATGACATTAAACTAGCAATGCTTGTATGCTATGATGTTAAACTAGCAATGACTATTTGCTATGATGTTAAATTGGCAAACTCCACAACCAACAATCTGACCCTATACTATGCAACCAACACAAGCCTAGCTAATGTAATCAGCTAGCACATCCCCAAGCTTGGATCAGGCATTCCAGCTAATCCAAACCTTGATGGAGGAGATCAACTAACTTAAGGCTACCTCCTCTAACACTATCAAGGTGGTGGACTTCTACTAGGATGATCCTATAACTCCTATGGTGCCACCTCTAACTCTCCCAACTAGGGTCTAGTTGCCTCAACTCACCAAGTACAATGATGAAGGGGACCCCAACGCACACTTGGTCACATTTCAATTTGAGTGCCTGCTCCTTCAAGCCTGGCAACATGTGATCATGCATGTTTTCCCCATTTCACTCACTAGTAAGGCCTTAGATTAGTATCGCGTGCTACGTAAGGCCTCAGTCTCTTCTTTGAAGGATCTCATAAGCTAGTCTGTGACATGCTTCAAGTACAACCTAAAGCCTAAAGTAATCCTCGACCAACTCATGCAAGTCAAGCAGGGGCCCTTAGAGCCTATGTCAAAATTCCTCTAACACTAGAAAACTACATTGAGTGAAATGCATGAACCCCTAGCAAAGATGCATCTACTATTCATCTTCAAGGGTGTAGTGAACTACTTCATCATGTCCAAATTGTATTACCTAGCCTTGAAGTCTCTCAACCAAGCCTTTGCCTAAATGAAAGGCATAGAGGAGGTAGCCCAAGCTAGTAAAGGCCCAACCTATAGGGCCTATAGAAACAAACATGTGCATAAGCAAAACGCAATAGTGGCAATAGTGGTCGCAACTACAAAAGTAACTAACTAGGGTCCGACAGCTAAGCAGCGCAAGGTCCCAATTCACAAAGCTACCAACTTTGGTGCCAACTCACCTACATCAACAAGGGCCACCCTAAGGTCCAACTTTGAGCTCAAGGATTACTCAAAGTATACACCACTACTAATGGAACTCTCTGAACTACTAGAGATACTCTTAAAAGTTAGGAAAATTCAACAGAAATGAGTATCAAAAATTGCTCACCAAAAACATGATAGGTACTGTGAATTACTAAGGAACCCTGCCTCAGTAGTACCAAATGATCCCCCAATCCCACAACATTTCCAACTAGACCAATATTTTCATTATCACCAATTGTCTGGTCATAGTACAGACAATTGTCATGCTTTGTAGGATGACTTGCAAAGAATGATAGAATGGGGCCAACTAGTGCTCAACATAGTAAGCTAATCTAATGCAGATGATGCCCCCTATGTCATAAACTCCATTAGCATAGGTGCAAGTCCAAACTTGCACAACAACCTTTTGTGATCTGCATGCCTCCTAACAAGGTAAGGATCGCCTTGGCCTCTACAAGTAAGAGGCCCCCCTTTGTTATCAAAGTATCACCTCAGGTACCCACAACATCCTTTGTGGTCAACATCTCACAGTAATCGTCTACTAAGATGTTAAGCTAGCAACCAAACCAATCATCTGCTAAGACATTAAACTAGCATGATGCAACAACAACAACCACTAAGCAACCTTTTGTCATCAAGGTGCCACAACAAGTTGGCCCTACAACAACTCCTAAACCACCATTTTTCATAAGAGTGCCACAACGTGATGGCCTCACCTACCGAATCCCAACAATGGGCAATGTCTCAATCTCTCCTCCTTCAAGGGCCAACCCCACTAGCAACCCAGGTAGGCTACCAAATGATAATGCAAGAGGATGAACAAGTGCCTTGCAATCCCCATGGCCAAAGCAAAGGCTATACTAGCAAGCAACAACTAAACACTAGGGTGCTTATCCCTAAGTAGGCCAAGCAACCCAAACCCAAGCACCCTCTACGAGAAATTCATCTCTCAAGCTGCATGGAGAAAGTCAAGGCCAACACAATGGCCAATGACAAGGACTTCGTAGTTTCACTAACCCAGGTGAAACAAACGCTCAAGTAAAAGAACACAATGTTGAGCTTGTATAACTTGGTCATGATCTCATTTGCTCACCACCAAGTGTTGGCCTAGATGTTGGCCTCCATTATTGTTATGGAGGACATCCTTGTAGATGAGGCATCCATCTGTGCAGTAATGTTGCCTCCTGCACCACAAGAATTAGGTTCAACATTCCTAGCATTTTGTCACAATGCAGTCAAAGTTAAACCCAAACAAGGGGAGGTCACTATAGCTCCATCGTCAATTAGCATACGTGTTGCATAGTGCACCATCTATAGAGTGCATGTTGATGATGGTGTAGCAACAAACATAGTCATGTACTTCATCAACGATAAGTTAGGCCTGGCAGATGAAATCAAGCCAACCAAAACTATGTGTCTAAAATCCTTCAATGGATCACACATCGCTGTCAAGGGTACAATCAACTTAGCCTTCATGGTAGGAGAGCAATTCCCTACCAGTGAAGATTTCACTATCATAGAGGAGATACCAAGCTTCAACCTAATCCTAGGTAGGCCTTAGCTAGCCTAAGTATAGGTCGTCTGCTCTCCCATCTATCAAGAAATCCATCTTCCATATGAAGGTGGTCAAGTTATCATCCATAGTGATAATGGCCCCCCTCCAGCTACCCACATCTTAGACATGGAGAAAGTGTTAGAGGTGGAGTTTCTTGGTGGTACACCTATGGTAATCAATGTAATGCCTAAGGCTAACATACGTGAACAAGTGGTTGAAGCCAACAACCCTACAAAGGATCCTAAGCCTTACACTTCCCCTAATCCATGCCTGGTACTCTCCATTAATGGCCTTTTTGGTCACCTACTACTCTCAATATTTTGCATCGATTATGAGGTCTTGAGGTCTAAAGGTTTTATAGAGATTTTTTTTAACATTTGTAGCATTCATTTTTTTGAATTATTGTAATGAATAAATAGTTTTCCCCATTTAGAACCTTATTCTACCTATTTCGAGCTAGTTTGATTCGAGTAGGTTGGTAGATCAAATCATAGCATAGCATCGTTAGTGTCCATGAGCTATTACAACTAGGGATCGCTTACACAGTCAAGCAATTATCAATGGACAAAGGTAGCATAGCGGGTTCCATTTAAGTAATAAATTTTTACTAAGGTATCAACGTCATGGAATGCTCCCCTAGCTTCTTAAATGCTTGTGATTATAGTAAAATAACCTGATTGATTGTTATGCATGCTAATACGAGATGTATAATCTTTAATGCTAAATTTGTCTTTAGCCATAAATGAGAATACCATCTATTTTATAAACATTTTTTTCTTTAAGAAAAGAAGGGAAGATATTTTGTTACAAACATTTGATCTTCCTTCAGGACTGTTATTTAATGATCTTAATGAGACTTTTGGTTTTCCTCTTAGCTTAAAATAAGTAGTGATTTCTATTTTTTATGTGCATGTTTGTGTATGCAAGTAATGAGGCAAAAAATGGAGGGAGGTAAAAGAGCTTTGAACCTAAATAGCTGAGAAGAAAGAGATCCTAAAAGGTAGAAAGGAGGAAGGGAAGAAAAGCATGGGAGTGTTGAGTTTTTAGAGTGGCTAGATTTTAATTTTCTTGATTTACACTCTAATGTTCATTCTCTTTTAAACTATCTTAAGTTGGAGGGGAGAGTGTAGAACTACAAAAATCACTAGAACCACTTAGCCCTACCCCTTTTAATTCCACTATTAGAAACTATTAGAGTAGTTTCAACTATTAGAAACTAAAGAAGATGAAATTGATGTTGGTTTCTATGTCAACAAGGAATTCTTTAGGTAACTCCTAGATGAACAAAAGGCTAAGCATGCATATTTGCAGGAAGATATGTACCTATTAGAGGTATGGGTAGGTAAGTGGATGCAATAAGCTATTTAGTTGGTAGAAGAAAACAAAAGCTTACTAAAGAGCTTAGCTTTTTTAAAAAAATTTAAGATAGTTTGAACATTATATTTGACCCTTATTGTGTTTTTTAATTTATTGTAGATCTTTATGTTCTACAGTTTATGAGTCGCTGGGATGTGAGCAACCTTCTAAATTTGTTTTTAGTCTAAACTATAGTGTTGATTTAATCATTATTTTATTAAAATTCTATGATATTTTCAAAATTTGTTTATATTATATTGTAAACCTTTCCATTCCTATGTTAGTTATTTTAATTTTTCATTCACTAATATTTAAAACTTAACATAGATTTGTTATTTCATGTTCAGAAAATTTTATGTTGATTACACTCTTTTAAATATTTCAGCATTACACTTCATAGTTTCATCATAAATATAAACTTAAAGAATATTTTCTTTTAAAAATTAATCTTTGTTTAAAATTTTGAACACCATATTATGGCTAACTTGTTGAGACTATTTTTAGGTTTCCATACCCATATGAGAGACACCCTAAGCAGTAGTCACCTAAAACAAGTTTTGAAGGGTGTTATCTTTAATCAAATTTAACACATCAATAATGCTTACATACAATAAACTTTTTGTTACTACTTAAAATTTGGGATAGGTTTAATTATTTAATTTAAAGTTGTCGAGTAGGTTTCAATAGGTTATTTTTAATTTTATAAATTGTAAATAATGGGATTATATTATTACTTTATTTAAGTGAATACAATTTTCTAATTAGAGTATTTTGTGAAAGTTTTATATTCTTTGCTTCTTGTTCCTCAATTATAGATCTTTTATATATTTAATTTTTGAATGTTAAAACCTAATTACCCATTGAAGTTTTTCTTTGGTTAATTAATTATTCTCCCTTTATAAATACTTGATTATAAATATTTTATTTTGTATTATGCACATATGATGATATAACACTTTATTCATGAAGCATTTAAGACTCTATCCTTACCTAGGTCATAGCCTATGTAATTTTTTGTCCTCAAATTATAATCCTAAGCTAGTCTTTAATTAAAATTAAATATCTCTTAAAATAGCTTTATTAATGAAATGCCTTCAAGATGCTATACTTTGAAACTAGCTTAGTTATATATTTATAATATATATCTATAAATTGGCCTATAGAATCTTATTAGTTTACAAGTTCTTTGAGTAAAAAATTTCATGACTTCTGGACGAAGAACAAGATTTAAAAATCCAAATTTTCATGCCTTCTAGACCAAGAACAAGAGTTTTGTACCTTATTTTGAAAAAAAATTCCATGAATTAGTGTATCCTCTCACCCTCGGCCGAATTTGTTGAGAGTGAGAGCATAAATTCCACATCCCATGACGTGTTGTTTCGCAGGCATTAAGCAGAAACGTAATGTTTTTTAAAACATATATTACAGCACCCCGCTACAAAGAATCAGCCTGGCACGGGATATGGACCTGTATTAAATTGTTATATATTAAATATATAGTAACCTGATCAGGGATTATTAGCAAGTTTGACAAAGTTAATTGTTTTTAATCTATTTTCTTTTAAAGTGGGAAATGATAAAACAAAAGAAATAACAATAATAGTGAAAACAAGGAGAGTTCAGACATGCAAAAGTGCAGGCGTATCTTTAACTACGAAACTTGAAATGGTTTTCTCCAATCCTAGTAAAACCACAGGATTCTTGAGAGGGTCTCCATCGCCCACAACGTTGTCCTTAAAGGTTTGAAGAGAGAGCCATGGGCTTCAATGGCTCGGAGGTCGTAATTGTAGAACCATTGATTTTTCTACTCGGGACTTGAACTTGAAAAATGCTCAACACGCGTGGATACCATATACTTGGCCCTAGGAACTCCTCATCATTCTTCCCAAAAATATCAGCCCATTAAAAAAAACAGCAGCAGCACCAGAAGCACATGAATGAGAGATGATGCTTCTTTGTTTGTTCTCTCAGCAGCAGCACGCAGAACTTTGCCGCCGCAGCACAGACGACGACGCATCATTCGTTCACCTGCTCTGTGCTTGCTGCGCCATTGGTCTCCTTGGCACGCACACGCAGGCACCGCATCGGATAAAAAAAATTTCAGTTAACCAGAGAATCTGCTCGCTTCGAGTCGGTAGCTCCATGGAAGAGGCAACAACAGAGGCTAGGCAACCCCGATTCGCGTGTTGTCAGCCAGGAAAAAGCATGAATGCTAACAACCGCGGCTACGCAAATTCAATGCCGCACCAGAAACATCCGCAACTAACGTGCCCAGAAACATCAGAGAATGGTAGATTTAGTTGCTTTTTGTTGCACTTAGAAACAACTTATACATGTTCCCACCCCTGCCGCCTCCAAAGCATGCATAGTGGTTCCCATGCTCGAAATTTGATGCTTCATTGTGCGGGGGGTTTTTTTTTCACTTTTACATGAATAAAAATTGAAAAGCAACAACAAAAATGTGTCATTTATATTACAAAATATTTAATATACGTGTATTAAGTAACTGTTTGGGGTGTTGTAACAGAGATAAGTTGTAACAGAGATAAGTGAAACATAGCTCATTGTGCCATTGGTCTCCTTGGCACGCACACGCAGGCACGGCATCGAATAACGTTTTTTGCATGCTCGCACAATTCACCTTTCTCTCATGTCCCAGCCTGAGCTGTTTCCCAGCTAAATAACGAAACTTAAAATTGGTTCAATTTTCCTCATAATTAAAAGTAAAAATAACAGTATTTGATAATGTGAAAGGTAACCTTAAAAATGTAAACCAATGTAAGCCACAAGGCAAAGACCCTGGTCAATGTAAGTGAACTTTTCAACGGTGATTTTGTGCTTCGCGGTTCACCACGTTGTAGTTACTGGCCACTCCACCGCCTCCCTCTGCATTTGGTGATTTGCGGTGGCAGCTTTCCGTGGTTTTCTTTGCTGCGGCTGTAGCTGTATCCGTTTGGCAGCAGTGGCTTGGCAGCTCTGCGTTGTTGCAGGGTGGACCTGTGTTGTGGCGGGGTGGCGGTTCTTGGTGGTTGGAGTGGCGGAGTGGATCTTCACGGAGCTGTGATGGTGGGTTGGGCTGCAGGGGAGGGATTCTTCCTTGCATTGCCATGGCTGAATTGCCCAATGCTTCTGTTCCTTCTCTCCAGTGAGTTCCTCAGACTCTCTCTCTTATCAATTTTCTAGTTCAAGGATTTTTCTTAATCCGATTTACTGCGCTTCAGGACGACTGGTTTCTGTAATTTTTCAGGATTCTAGGGAAGCATCTTCTTCGAGGCAGAGGCTCATAGCCACTGAGCATTAGCCTCTTAGCACTAACTTCATCATCAGGACACAGCCCTCCAGGGGAGTAATTCATGTAATTCTTAATTTCATCCTTTAAGAATTCGCAGGCACTGCCAACGGAAGGGAAAATGGCCCTGCCAACAGAAGGGAAAATGGTGTCAGATCCTGATCCACGCTTTGATCCTGTTCTGATCCGTGATCCACGTATGGAAAATGGTGTTAGATCCTGATCCACGTTTTGATCCTGTTCTGATCCACGAACCGCGCATGGTTTCTGTCTTCGGCTTGAATGCTGGATCTGCATCCACTCGAGTCGTCTCTGTTTTCACGCATTATCTATGTATTTATAAGAATGCAAAGGACGTAACCTTTCGTAACACTTTAGAGCTATGCATCAAAAGAATTCGTGGAAGCGAGGAATCGAGGATTCGTGATTCTGAACGTGTTGGGTACGTGTGCCTCAAAAAAAAGTGGGACTAGCGGGGACGTGATAGAGAAAATTTAAATATATTAATTTTTTTAAAAAATTAAATCACATATATCATATAAAAAACATTGTAGAATATAGAACAAGTACAATGTAAATTCAAAATATTGTTAATGCTTAAAAATTACATAAAAGATTGCAATGAAACATTAAGTATTGAGTCTCATGTGTATTATAAAATATTTTAGCATTATCTTATATATATATGATAAAGAGTTTCTTGCCAAAGCTTAGAAATTGTCACATTGTTCAAATTCTAATTTTAACCTATATTTTCTCCTTGCTCTACTCTAAAAAGTAAATTTGTAGCTCTACTCTAAAGAGTAAATTTGTAAAACCTGCTTCATTTTGTTCTATGTCATTAATATCATTTGCATGGCAATCATCTTCATCAAGGATTGAATCATCAATATTAAGATTCATTGCTCCAGGAACATTAACTAAGTCAGTAGAATAACTTTCTCTATCATCAACTATTGGAACATCATCATCTTCTAGATTAACATCCCAACAAAGAATAGGTGATTGCCTATATTTTATTTCCTTTCTTTCTTCCAATCTAATCATGCTATGAAGAGATACTAATTTTTCAACTCTTTTTGGAGTTAGACTATTTCTTTTGATCCGATAAATGAAAAAATATGTTGACCAATTTCTTTCAGAAAAAGATGCAACCTACATAAATGATAAAAATAAGAATAAATTTTTGCATTGTTAAAAAATTCATTTTATAAATTATTCAAAACTTCATCAATAAACAAACTCATTTGAAACTTAAGACCTAATAGCCTATTAATTATGGTGTTTAAAAAATGCATGATATATAAAACATCACTATTTCAAGTTTTCAAACATCACATTTCATAAATTAATTAAGAAAATTAATACGTATTAATATTTGTTACATGTTTAATAAAAAAATTGATCTGAGAAAGAAACTTCACTGCTAAAGTTTGAAATCTAAGAGTATCTGCTACTATCTCCACCATGCAAACTCCACCATCCAGCTAAATCTTCTTGAGCTATTCTATCCATGTCAAGTATAGCATCTTCACATTTAAATGCTTTTATATGTCCTTTAGTAAATTGAAGCCTATTCTTACATCAAAATCAAAATCGTCACAA